>JABFPB010008346.1:0-10223 GCA_022817645.1 Ceratoteleas bidentatus | reverse complement strand
CTGACGCGCCTTTTCTGAATGGCGCGCATTTTAAAACACCTCTGTGCCTTTTTTACCCTGGTGGGGTAACTGAGGGTTAAAACGTTATGTTCTATTGGGGTTGACTCTTACTGTACATTTGCTATACATAAGTCGCGTTAGCCCGAACGAAAATTTCCATCAAGTTCCATGTTTTTGTTTGCTGGGGATATTAACCCTCTAACCGGGATGCCGCCCGAAACCGTCATGTTTTGAAAGAAGAGGGGTTTACCAATCAGTTTGAATATCGATAAAAGACCTAATGGAAAAAAAATTCTGCAAAACTTTGCAAAATTCTGCAAATTCCTCTGAAAAGATCTGAAAATCTCTGATAATCTCTGAAAAACTCTGTAATACTCTAAAGAATACTATGAAAAGTGCTGAAATTGGCACTTTTCAAAGTTTTGCAGCAAAAATCTGGGAATGTCTGCAAATGGATTTGCAGAATATCGTAAACTTAAAAACTCCAGGAGAATAGTTTTGTTAACAGTCTATAAAAATCTGACAATCACTGAGAAAGTCTGTAAACGCATTTTCCAGAATTGCTCAGAATTTCGCAGATTTTAAAGCCTAGAAGACCAATTTTGTGAAAAGTCTGAAAAAATATAATAATTCCTAGGAAAGTCTAAAAATGAATTTTGCAGAATAGACGTGTGTAAGAGTCTTCTAAATACATTTTTAGCGTTTCCCAGACTTTTTCAAATAATCTTAGATAATTATTAGCCGAGGCTATAATCGCATGTGTCCGTGCTTTATTAGCAGGGATCTATGCTTTCATAGCTAGAAGTGGCCCACGCTTTTGTAGCATGGGTTCCGTCATGATTTTAGAGCTAGAAATTTCTCTCCGTGTGGATCTTCTATAAATGTTCACGAAATGGATCCAGACTGGAGACAGTATTGAATACAAAACGGATTTGAACTTGGGCCAGCTCCTGGGGCTAGATTATACCAAATCTGGGTTTATTTGGTTCAATGGGTATTAGTGTTGCTTAGCGTTCCAACGCTAGTCGATAGCGATCTCGCAAAATTATGAGAAACTGCAAAATAGGTTTGATGAATTTCTTAGTAACGGTAAGATTTTTGTTTACTGTTAACACAACTATTCTCCCAGACTTGCAGCCTTTTGCAAGATTTGTCTGCAAAACTGAAAAGTCCCAATTTCAGCACTTTTTCAGAGTTTTGTAGAGATTTACAGAATTTGTTAGAGTTTTACAGTGTTTTTAACTGTAATAATTCAATAACATGCCTTTCAAGGTTCATGAAAGTTATTTACATTTGTGTAAATTATCTTCTTAAGGGTTCTTATGAGATTCATTGAATTTTGTAAATTATTGCGAGTTTCTATAGTCGGAACGATAGCTGATCGTTAACGAAACGTTATAACATTCCAATTCATTCAGTAGCGAATGATCCAAGGTGGGATTTTGAATATACAAATTCGAATACCCAAACAATAATTTCAAATCAAACAAAACAAAAAATTTATTTATTAACAAATAAAACGATGACAGTCTTTCATTAAAATATCACTTATCATTAAAATTTATATTTCGTGTCGCGCCTCATTATTTAGTAAACTTTGAATTTAGCTTGCTTATCTATATACATCATTACTTTGTAAAACATTACAAATATTAAAAATATAATTCGTTATTAAAACTAATCGTATTTACAATTTTCCTAAGAGATAATGCTAAGCACAACGTCTCAAGTTACGATGTTATAGGAATTTCTCAATCTCCTCCTGGTGGTGGTTGGGGGGGTCTACAAGCACCAGATCTCTGGTGATGAACCAAAGCCCTATGTGTTGTGAACTCGTGTCCACATCTGTCACACCTGAACGGTCTCCTACGTAGGTGCCAAAACACATAGTGCGCTCGCAAATATTCTTCATTATAGAAGGGTTTCTGACATTCCGGACATTCAAGATCTGACCCTAAATCATGACACTGGTAGTGAGTGTGTAATAGACTTCTTTCGGAGAATGACCTTGGACACTTAGGACACTTGAATTCCAGGTCACCATAATGAAATTTTTTAAAGTGTCTTCGCAAATTAATATAATTACTCATCTCTTTTTTACAGTTTGGACATATAAACGGTGCATAACGCGAGAGATTAAGATTTGGTCTTTTAATAGATGTCCCAAACTCGCTGTACGGATACTGTCCACTTCTACCAGATGACGTTGAAGGAATGGCACCATCTGGTTGGCTGCTGGTGCCGGCAACCGCCGGCGGAACAAGTCCCCTTCTATCAGATGACGATGAAGGAATGGCACCATCTGGTTGGCGGCTGGTTCCGGCAACCGCCGGCGGTGCCCTGAATGAAGGTGCTGAAGGAATGGCAACATCTGGTTGGCGGCTGGTTCCGGCAACCGCCGGCGGTGCCCTGAATGGAGGTGCTGAAGGAATGGCAACATCTGGTTGACTGCTGCTTCCGGCAACCGCCGTCAGTGCTCTGAATGGAGGTGCTGAAGTGATGGCAACACCTGGTTGGTCAATGCTTACGGCAACCGTCGTCGGTGCCCTGAATGGAGGTACTGAAGAAATGGCTACACCTTCAGGGTTAATGATGAAGGTAACCGCCGTCGGTGCCGTGAATGGAGGTGCTGAAGAAATGGCAACATCTGGTTGCCTAATAATGATTACGGTAACCGCCGTCGGTGCCCTGAATGAAGGTGCTGAAGTGATGGCAACACCTGGTTGAGTAATTCTTCCGGGAACTGCTGTCGGTGCCCTGAATGAAGGTGCTGAAATGATGGCAACACCTGGTTGATTAATGCTTGCGGCTACTGCCGTCGATGCCCTGAATGGAGGTGCTGAAGTGATGGCAACACCTGGTTGAGTAATGCTTCCGGGAACTGCCGTCGGTACCCTGAATGGAGGTGCTGAAGTGATGGCAACACCTGGTTGAGTAATGCTTCCGGGAACTGCCGTCGGTGCCCTGAATGAAGGTGCTGAAGGAAAGGCAACACCTGGTTGATTAATGCTTCGAGCAATTGTCGTCGGAGGCTTGGAATAAGACCTGTGATGGCGCCAAGCTATAATTTTCAGCCTTTCACTGAAACTGAACGACTGAAGCTGTTCATGACGAACAGACGGTATTGGTGGTCCTGGTTGGCTGGTAGGTAACATCTCTACGTCAAAGTTATCGCTGGAAGAAGACGTTGAATGAGCGATGTCATGACTAACAGGTGGTCCTGGTTGGCTGGGAGGTAACATCTCTATGTCAAAGTTATCGCTGGAAGACGACGTTGAATGAGCGATGTCATGACTAACAGGTGGTCCTGGTTGGCTGGGAGCTGACATCTCTGGGCCAAAGTTATCGCTGGAATAAGACGTTGGAGGAGCGATGTCATGACTAATGGGCGGTTCTGTTGAACTGGGACTATCTGACAGAGTCGCAAGTCTACCGCTACCGATGCTGTATTCAGGTGATGAAAAAAGACTACCGCCTGTACCCAAATCTATTAATTCCCCGATTGCATCTTGCGACAACAACGTGCCATAGTTGTCGCTGGTAACAGCTGATGAAGGAGCGGTGCCATGACTAACGGGTGGTATTGGTTCGCTGGGACCTTGTGGCGGGATCTGCTCTATGTCTCTATATCCCATGGCTTCAAGTGTATAAGAAATAATATCGCTCTTGTCACCGCTTACCGTATGATCGCTTCTTTCAGCTAACTCCTCTGTGCCAGAGATGTCTCTGGAATAAGATATTGAAGGACCAATATCAAGACGAACAGATGGTTCTGGTTGGCTGAGACCTTGTGGCGGAATCGCGTCCGTGGCAATATTGGTGCCGGAATAAGACATTGGAGAAATATCACCGATATCACTTAATTCCATACGGTAGCTACTTTCATCTAAGGTCCCTATGCCGAAGTTATCGCTGAAAGAAGGTGTTGTTGGAACGATATCATGACTAACAGGTGTTTCTGGTTGTCTGGGACCTTGTGGCGGGATCGGCACCTCGGTTCTAGATCTCACGAATTGAGCTACTTCACCAATGACACTGATGATTCCATCGATATCAACACCTATGCCACTTCCAGCTGACGCCCCTGTGCTAACGATATCGCTAGAAGTTGTTGTTGGTGTGATGTCCTGACTAACAGATGCTCCTGGTTGCCTGGGACGTTTAGGCGGGCTCGGGGTATTAGAACGCACGTAATCCTTTGCTGAAGAAACAGTCCTCATGGTTTCTTCTACAATTTGAAGATAGTGCCTTCTTGTAGCTGACGCCTGTGTGCCCAAGATATGGCTGGAATAAGATGTTGTGGGTGTGATTGTTAGCGTAACAGTCGGTTCTGCTTCGCTGCCATCACTTATTCTCATACGCTTCGTATAATCGCTGGAATAAGGTGTTGAAGGAGCGATGTCATGACTAACAGGCGGTTCTGGTTCATTGGGAGCTTGTGGCAGGGTCGTCTCTGTGGCGTCAATGGTGCCGGAATGAGCTGTTGAAGAAGCAACGTTACTGCCTTCACTTATTTTCTTACGCTTGCCAGTTGGAGATACGTCCGTGGCATGTTTATCGCTGGCATAAGATGATGGAGGAGCGACGGCATGACTAACTGGCGGTTTTGTTGGACTGGAACTCTCTGGCAGAATCGCATGTCTAGCGCTACCGATTCTGTCAACAGGTGATGGAGAAGCCATCTTACTGCTGCTAGCCAATTCTGACATATCCGTGCTTTCAGCTTGCGTTACCGTGCCATATTTATCGCCGGGGGGAGATTTCGAAGGAGCGATGTCATGACTAACTGATACTTCTGATGAACTGGAACTGTCTGGCAGGGGCACATCTCTAGCGCTACCGATGCTGTCAACAGGTGATGGACAAGCAATCTTACTGCCGCTGTCCAATGGTGGCATATCCCTGCCTTTGGCTTGCGATACCGTGCCATATTTATCGCCGGGGGGAGATTTCGAAGGAGCGATGTCATGACTAACTGATTCTTCTGATGAACTGGAACTTTCTGGCAGAGGCACATGACTAGCGCTATCGTCGCTTTTATCAGATGATGAAGAAGAAATATTATAAACGTCGCTAGCCGATGATGTAGGATCCCCGCTGTCAGATCGCGTTACCGTGGCATGTTTATCGGTGGTAGAAGGTTTCGAAGGAGCCTTACCGATGTTGTCATCAGGTGCTGAAGCAATATTAATGTCGCCACCTACTCCTGGAAGTTCCCCGATTTCAGCTTGAGTTACCGTGCCATATTTATCGCTAGAAGGAGATTTTGAAGGAACGATGTCATGACTAACTGGCGGTTCTGGACTGCTGCTACTTCGTAGTAAAGACTTTACAAAATTATCGATGGAATCAGGTGTTGAAGGCTCGTTAGGTGCTGGAGAGGTCTCATGACTGCCTCCGCTGGGACCTTGTGGCGGGATCGGCAGCGTGGCAACACTGGAGCCGGAATAAGGTGTTGAAGGAGCAATTTCAAGGGTTCCAGGCGGACTTGGTTGGCTGGGACCTTGTGGCGGTACCCAGGGTTCGTAAGGTACCCAGGGTTCGTAAGGTACCTTACGATATCTGGTTTTACCTACCTTCCCTGCGGCAATGTTGGTATGAGATGTTGAAGGAGCATTATACTGGTCAGTAAGTGCTCTTGTTTGTATGGGGCCTTCTGGAGGGATCTGGGGCCTTGTGGAGGGAGAAGCAATATTACTGCCACTCCTTAATTCTGGACTGCTGCTACTTCGTAGTAAAGACTTTACAAAATCATCGATGTAACCAGCAGGTACTGAAGAAACCTGCTGGTTAGGTGCTGGAGAGGTCTCATGACTGCCTCCGCTTAATTCCATAGGGCTTTGTCTTTGAGCTAACGTCCCTGTGCCAAGGTTACCGGTAGAATAAAGTGTTGAAGGAACGGTAGGCTGGGCAGTAACTGGTCTTGCTTGTCCGGGACCTTGTGAAGGGGTTGCCTGCGGATTATAATAGCCATAAGATGCTGGAGAGGCCATATCACTGCCTCTGCTTAATTCCATAGGGCTTTGTCTTTGAGATAACGTCCCTGTGCCAAGGTTACCGGTAGAATAAAGTGTTGAAGGAACGGTAGGCTGGGCAATAACTGGTCCGGGACCTTGTGGAGGGACCACGTCCAATATATAATAGTAGCCATTTGGTCCTGGTAAGACAATATAATTGCCTGCACTTAAATCTATAGGGCTTCTTGTTTGAGCTAACCTCCCTGTGCCAGAGTTATCGGTAGAATAAAGTGTTGGAGGAACGGTAGGCTGGGCAGTAACTGGTGCTGCTTGTCCGGGATCTTGTGGAGGGATCACCTGCGTTGCATAATAGTAGCCACGTGGTCCTGGTGAGGCCACATGACTGTCTCCGCTTAATTCCGCAGGGGTTCTACTTTGAGCTAACGTCCCTGTGCCAAAGTTATCCGTAGAATAAGGTGTTTGAGGAACGTTAGGAGAATTGGCAGTAATTGGTCTTCCTTGAGCTGCTGAAGAGATAATCTGAAAAGCATATTGGAAGCCTTGTGTCCAACCCCTCTGATAATTATCTCTGTGATTTGTCAAATTAGGGGCTGCAGGGGCCGAATGCGGTCTTTCTGGCCGCAGCATTTCATGTCCCGTGACGGAAGATCTTGAAGGAAAGTTATGCTGGCCAGGAAACGATATTGGTTGGCCAGAACCTTGACCAGGAATCGTCCCTGAAGAAGTAATATTACGGCCACTTAATTCTGTAGGGTTGCTACTTTGTGCTAACGTCCTCATATTAGAGTTATCGCCAAAATGCGATGTAGCAGACACATCTTGATCCCTGGCTAACCTCTCTGATAGGTGCGGAACTACTATCTCTATGCCAGAACTACTGCTGGAATCTGATCTGCTTGCAATTTGCTCTTCCGTGCCATGATCTTCTGAACGAAACATTTGAGTGTTCTGGCCATTATTATCGTCGGAAAAAGATGTTGAAGCAGCACTGGGATGACTAACTTGCGGTCCTGACGGAGCCATACTACCGTCACCTGTTGATTGTGTGACAGTCCTACTTTGATATAACTGCTCTTCAGATAATTCTCTGCTAGAATCGCCGGAAAAATATGCTGAAGACTGTTGATCACTACTGTAATTCCTCACCATTTGGCTGCTATCTTGAAATTGTGAGTCCGTGCCATCGTCCTTCTTGGTATAAGATGTTGGAGGAGATAAGTCACGGCTGGTAGACGGTCTTGATTGGCTGGGAACTTGTGGCGGTATCCTTAAAAACCTGCCAATGGGTTCGTAAGGAGCATTTTCCGCACGCATGCCCCTACGACGTATCGTGAGAGATGATCTTTCTAAGATATCCATGGATGTTGGAGAAAAGATGTCACGATCAGGCGATTCTCGTTGGAGGGAAATTAGAGGAGGAAGCATCTGCGTCTCCGCGCCAGAAGTGCCCCCAACATTAGATGTTGAAACGACATTAGAACTCGCAGCATCCGATTCTAATCGGCTGCTGCTTTGAGTTAACGTTTCTGGGCCCCAGTTATCGCTGGACCCAGATGTTGGAACGTCGTGAGGGGCAGTTAATGATTCTGGTTGGCCTGTACTTTGTGTAGGCAAAGTCTCCGACCTAGAAGTACTGTCGCGTTCAGGTACCGTAATAATTTCTACATCGCCAATAACTTCAGCTAATTGATCCGCTAGCTCTAGCAATTCAGGCGTGTCAGCGTTAAGAAGATCATCTACGTTACTTTCTTCCATAATTTCCGGTTAATGGAATATAGATCTGTGAAATAACGCTGTGATATAATATTGATTACACAATTTTATATGTTTACTCCGTACAAATATCCCTGATAACCAGATTTACATAATTTGTATATTACTTATACAATTTACATAAAGATTGGGCTGCATGATTTACATAAATTCTTGGCACAAATTAATTTGGTATCTTAAAAAAAGGAATTTTTTAACAATTTTTAAAAAATAATCTTCTTCCTGTAAAGGATTTGAGTTAATATTAATTACATTTATGTAAATTATTTATATAAATGTATTATTTGAAGGTTTGTGTAAACTTTGAAGCCCAATGCGAACTCATCTTTACGTAAATTTTATGTAAACTGTTTACATATTTTGTGGGTATCAGGGACAATTCTCAAGAATATTTCCAAGTATTTCTGAATAGTTCTTCCAGAATATTATTTAGTATCATATTCCATGTCATGCGATTTATTGAAAAGACAATAAATATATTTTTAGATTGGGTTTAAAATATCCCTGGAAAACCACACACGACAAAAATTATATGCTGGGAATATTCTGAAAGGACTTTACATATTTTTGTAATTTAACAAATTATTTTCGATAAACTAATATATTCGAATATTTGAACATTTAATTATTTGATAAATGATATCTTCGGCTGAGTTGGGTCCTTTTTTCATGGAGAATAAGAATTGGTAGAAAGCATAATGGTCAGTGTGAGTATATGTAGTGAAACATCTTTAAGGGGAATTTACGGAAAAATGATTGAATTTTCAAAGACAAAGTTCATTGAAATTAATAGAACAATTATTAAATAATTATTTTTTAAGCGCAAAGTGGGAGGAATGCTGTATCAGTATAAAATACGGAAATGAAGTCGTGTATAAATGCTGTGTCCAAGGGATCTTGAAGGTTTTTTGGAACCATCATTCATGTTTTTGGTTTCATTGGTATTTCTTACGAACGAACCTTCGTAGGAACTTGCGTAGGAACCTACGTAGGCTCCTACGTCTGATTTTTTCATAGGGTATCACGATTACGATCAGGAGCAAGATCTCATTCACGATCACCATTTAAATTGAATTATAAGAAATATTTAATTAATTAAATAAATGCATTGATTAATTATTATTTTTAAGGTAGAAAATCCGTGATGGTTTGGGGATTATACTTACCATAATAAAAAAATAGTTGTCAAATCATGGTGATGCATGTATTTTTCTTAAGCTTGTTAAAATATTAAAACAATCATTTAAAACAATGTGTTTCTTTATGTGTAGAAAAACGATTTGATTATCAAGGGAAGCATTGTATCTTTTTCTATTGATTTTTAGCCGAACAAATTTTTATTTTCGCAGACAATCCAATGCGACTTGGATTAGCTTGTTCCTTATTCAATTTGAATAGAGTCACCTGTATCAAATTACAAAAATATCGAATTGTTTGAAAGTTACAAACATGAAACTTTTAGACATTTGTTATTATTACATTTCCTTATATTCAATGGAAATCTCCTGGGACTCAATGGAAATTTCTGTTGAGGTTCCAGCGAAAAGAAATTTCGGAAGGAAATTTCTTTTAAAATCCAGCAAATTTCCGTTGTAAATCTTGCAAGGCATGAACTTGGAGTCCCAGGAGATTTCCATTGAATTTTAGGAAATGTCCTCCGAAGTCCTGGAGTTTTTGAGGGAAATGTCCTCAATGGAAATTTCTTTTGAGGTTCATGCAACTTATGCATAGCAAAAGTTCTGTAAAAGTTAAAGTTGCCACTTTGGTCCAATGGTAACGATCTGCCTACTAACTGTGGAGTCGATGGTTCAAGTCTTGATGCTGGCATACTGTAAAAGGATTTTACTGAAAGCGTTTAAATTTATTTTCCAAAAAAATATGAATTTGTTTCCGTAATCCAACCATATTTGGTCAGGAATTTCCGTCGTAAATCTTGCTTGAACTAAACGGATATTTCCTGTAGGTTTCAGGTTATTTCCTTTTTTACATGGATTGTCAGGAGCTTTTAGCGCGGGAAAATTTACAAAAAATGTCAAGGAAAAATAGTAAATATTTATGAAATGTTATATGAAAAACTTTGGGGCGACCAAGTAGCCCCGCTTGGTTGCTGGAGGGTTACAATATTTTATTAATTTAGTTAAAATTAACGAATAAATATCCATAACTTCTAAACCATGACATATTCGTGATTTAAGAATTTGATGAAGGTGATTCTTATTCCAATTTAGTAAGGAATACGCTAATCCGGCTGCACGGAGAGAAATGTGTTGCGATATTCGGCAGCGAAAAGAGCGTGCGATTTTCGGTAGTTTCCAAATGTCGAAAATAGCCAGTGAGCCATGCTATAATCGACAGTGGATGTGCCGAAAATCGACATGTAAAAAGAATGCGATAATCGACAGCGACGCGTTGCGTTTATCGCTAGTCGTTGCTTGCGTTATTCGGCAGCCACTTCAATAGCGATTTTCGCAC
>JABFPB010008345.1:0-10227 GCA_022817645.1 Ceratoteleas bidentatus | reverse complement strand
ATTCATGTTTCAGATTGGTTGTGATGGCCTACATGTTGATAAACATAATTTGGGAAGCCCAGTCGAAAACAATCAATTAGAAACGAATAGATGAAGTTTGAATAAAGTCTGGCTGTAGTCTGGATACAGTATAGAAACAGTCTGGATACAATCTGGAAACTAGATGAAATCTGTAAACTATGGATGCAATCTGGATGCAATTAGGAAACAGTCTGGATACAATCTGGCAGTAGCAATAGAGACCGAATCCAAATCGATTTTTTTCACCAGGGCAATATCACCCAGAAAATTCACCTGTGCCGTTTTCCCCCTGAAGCAACACATTTTTCCGACTGACCGCTTACTCTCCTCTCAACTCGACCAATGCTCGCACTCGTGCATCTCCTCACTGCACATTTCCCGCGAAATTGGTTGCTGCTGGGTGACGTCACCGTTTGATGAGGTCAATCAAAGAGCGATTTGCAGGCTTAGGTGGACAACCGCGGCAGTGGCTCGCAGCGCTCACTTCGTCCGAAAGTTGCGTCGTGAAACTTTTATCGCCGACAGTCTCCGGCTCCGAATCTGTACACGGGTCGTCAACTAGACGAGCAAACAGCGCGCGCGATCGGCGCTGAAAAAAGGGAGCGCGAGCGAGACAGACGGAGAAATAGGGTGACGTTATCTGGCGGCGTTGGGTCACTTTTGCGGACCCGCAAGTGACCCTCCGTGGCGTAGATAAATTATTGCTGACGACGCGCCGGCGAGCGCTCGGGCAAATATGTTTGTTGCGAAAATGTCCGTGACACGCATCATTTTTTTCGTTTGCGCAAGCGTCCTACCGCGGGCCCGTTTGCGCGAAATTTCGTTGACATTTGCGGGAAGTCGGCGGCGGTCCAACGGACGGACAATTTTGCAACCGCGAGCTGGAAGACGGGGAGATCGGATGGGCACGAGGACGGAGAAACTGGACTGAAAAAAGTTGTTTAAATTCTGTCTTTTAAAAGTACTAATATAAGCTATTAGAAACTATCAAATAATTACAAGAAAATTGGACAAAAACCGAAGAAACTCATAGTTGGCAATAACATTTGATTATAAAAACAAATGTTACGATATTTTTGTTAATAATTTATTTGTATGAGACAGTTTAAAACCGAGAACATTTTTTTTCGATTTTTTTCTGTAAAACACTAAACAATGTGTTTGTTGTTTTTGATTGGCAAAAATCAATGTAGCCCATTTTAAGACTAATCAGTGCAAATTAATTGATGAAATCTGATTTCCGTTCCAAATTGCCGACAAAAGCTAATGAATAATTTTTCAGTTTAAAATGATTTTACCTAATCCCGAAATAAAAAGAGTTTACGAAAAAGTTCACGAAGCTCGACATTGAGTATTATCGAATCATCGGTTTCGTATAATGCAAATGTCTTTTCATTCTCTTATATTTATTTGCGTATAGATACAGACCTAATTATGCAGTGTAAATCAAATCGAAGAGGTCAAGTGCAACAACCGAGTGAATTGACGTTAAATGTGCTACACATGAAACTGCAGGGAAATTAACATAAATGGAATATTTATCTTTTTAATAAACTGAGAAAAAATGTCTGTATTTCTTCAGGAAAAGTGTTCTCCTCAAAAACAACTGCAAATATTTTCTTTTACAGTCACCGAAATTTTTTCATGTACGTTTTTATCTTCTTATAATTAATAAATGGTCCAAATGATCGTGTAACCAGTTCCGCAGAACCCATTGGATGCAATATAAAAACGTCAATATTATTATCTAAAGTATCACCTTTATTAAACTTGCATCACCACATGCCTGCTCAACTCTATTAAAAAGATTGACGAAATGTGAAAGCGATTGTGTCATTTCTTTGCTTTTATGTGCGCGATTAAACGAAGAAAGCAATTTTTTGATTTGAAGTGCTTAACGCGATAAAAAAAGAGCCGCAATATTAGCATATGCTTAATCAACTCACTGACATCTAGAGAATCTTCTGACCCAATTTTAAAAAAGAAACTTTTCTGAGCCATTTATCCGTCCCGTTCATTTATTCAGACAACTTTTAATTGCATTTCTACAGAAAAATTCCTCTCCGACTAAAATGACTAAACTAATTTGTTAACTCTTTCGGTCAGTTCGACACGTAGAAAAAAAACGACAGAAAGTTTTAATATCTCAAATATCAAACACTTAAACATTCAACTTGAAACATTATCATATTAAGTCCAATAGAATATCAAAATAATAACCAAAGCTGAACAAAATCAGCAAACGTTATAAACAAACTGATCAATTTCAGCAGTTGTGCAAAAATTCACCAATTGCAATCCATTGATAAACACAAATACTCCCAAAGAGAACAAAGTATTTAATAAGTTTTAATCACCCATTCCCCTCATGCCTTTCCAAATTAAAAACTCAAACTTCCCATCTCGAGTTCGATTCTCCGCTAAGGCTATTTTTTTCTCCCAAACCCCTGCACCGAATTCGACACGTGCGATTCGCCGAAACATCGTTAGTTTGGCTATCCGATCGATTCTGCACTCAGCACTTTCGGCCCCAAAATAGCCGGAATTGTGGCACGGCGGCGCATCCGAAAATCCGGATAGATCAAAAATAATCAGCCAGTGCATTATTGCGAGTTGCGCGCGGAATATCGAAAAGGCGATAATTTTAGCCGCGGCTCTTAACGCGCTAGATACAAATCGGCGCACGTGCATGGCAACTGGTTTCGCGCAATCACGAAGCATTGGAAACGCGCAAGGTGTGTCCCGCAACACTTGACCTTCTGCATAATCAGTGGCAAACGGCGCATTATTATTAATCCGCGGCTTGACAAATTGAGATGACGGATCGCCTATTTATAACGCCGCGACGACTTTCGCACTTTGCATTCACTTTCCCTTTTGTTCCCATGAGAATAATTGTCCGGTGCATCGTCGCTATTGACCAATGACTTTGATCGTTTCCCGGACAAATTTCGGGTTTCCGCGGCAAAGGGGAGGGGAAGCTGCGGTCCGAGATCCGCTTTTCGCGGCGTCGAACAATAATGAGGTTTTGAGTTGTAAAGTGGAGATAATTGTGGCTGGACTTCTGGTGATTTTGGCGAAGGAAAAGTTTTGATGAAGCTGCGTTGTAGAGTTGTGAACTTGGAGTGATAATTACGCCAGTGTCGGTTGGTGTAAATGGGATATGTCGTGGGATGAATCATGATAAGTGTGAAAATGTGTATAATTGGAGAATATACAACGTTTTTTTTTTCATCTGCCACATGTAATAATGTGGAATTTTGAACTTTCAAGTTTAGAGTGTGCGATGTAAAAAGGAGTACGAAATCAGTTAAAATTGTATTGTTTCTGTAGTAAGAGTGTAAAATTCAGATTATATGCTCTGATTATTTTATAATTAAATGCAGAGCATAGGTTTTCCGAGCATTGGGATCTTATAAAAATCCGAAAAATATCAGAAAAAGAATTTTCCTGTGACAGGAGGATTTTGGTTGTGAAAATTGGAATATATTCAATTTCCCTAAAGAATTTAAAAGGCTTAAAGTTGAAATTAGGTTATTTTTCAAAAATTCTACCAAAAAGTATGTGATAGATATGAATAAAAAAGAATTGTATTTTAGCCTCAATTTCGAAATGAAAGTTTTTTCACTTTTAATTGAATTCCAAAAGTTTGGAATTAATCATTCAATGTCAAAGCAGTTGAATGAATGCCAATTCAAAATATTTGTCGAATTCCCATCAAATTCAAAACATCTATTTCATTAGAATTGAAAAGAATAGAAAAGAATTCTTTTTTTAATGCCGATTGAGGAATTGAACAGAAACGAATTCATTTTCAAGAATTCAAAGTTTGGCATTGAAAAACATGGACTAATCACTGGAATAAAACAGAATAGAATGGAATAGGGAATAAAAATAAGAATTCTAAATCTTTTCACGAAGGAATTAATTTCTTCATTCTCAATTAATTTCTATTAATTTCTATGAAATATTTTTGCAGGGTACATTCGTTAAACATTGAAATGTCCGCCTGAATGAAGCAAAATACGCTGATATTAAATATCAAGGTATCTGGCGCCATTTCGGAGGACATTTTAACGTTTAACAAATATGGAATATACTGATTTCAACCTCAAGTCCTTTCAATTCAATATGTTTGGGTTTAAGAGGGTACACTAATATTAGCCCTAGAATCCACAATTACAGGATTTCAGTACTTAAGAAATTATATAAAATCTTGTATAATATTTTTCATAATATTTTATAAATTTCTTACAAAAATTGTCAAGATATACGATTTCACATGAGATTTTACACGAAATTTTACATAATTTCTTAGAGGCCAAATTAAGACGTAAAATTTTACTATATAAAATAAAAAAAAAATAAAAAGGGCAGCGTACATTACAGAATTGCGCACAGAGATCATTATTCAAGTTAGATGTTTAAAAAGCGGAAACTATGGATAAAGTCAAATTTTTCCACATTTTTGTTACGCTAAAAGCCGCACTGGTCCCCGACAGTCGAGTTACCATTTGTGGGTTGATGTTTGAATTTCGTTAAAGTAAATAAACGTTCAGATGTAATATGAGACAGCAGTTGACTGAAATTATTTGTTATTGTTTTCACATATTCCGCTCAGTGTGCAATATTTCCATTTGTCAATTCGACGAGTAAACAATTTCCCAATATTTCTAGTATTTTAATTTTATATTGTTTTATTATATGTAGATTGGCTTAGGTACACATGCAAAAATAAATACAGTTTTTATAAGCTTGAGCAGAAACACTGTTTTAGCATTATAGCTAACATTTGCTCGAATATTATATATAATTTTTGAAGAAAATGTCCTGTTTAAGATTTTCAGGGTTTTCAGGTAGAACAGATTCAAATGCTTTTGCTTTAAAATTGCGCAGTAAAACTCTAAAATTACAGTAAATACAGTTGAATGTCATTCCTATTTCTACAACATTCATATTTAGAGTGTAAATACGAAAGCATAAATTTGGATCGCAAAATGTATGTACCACAATATTTGCAATTCCAAGTAGTGTTTTTGAACCATTTCTGGGAGATTAATACACATTACAATATTAGTATTATTGTATGTTCTAGATGAATTTCTAACCATTTATGATAATTACTGACTAAATAATAGATATTCAGATTCATTACTTTAGCAATACGAAAATAAGACAGTAAAATGTTGCTAATGTGTTCAATATATATAATATTTAATGCTATATTTAATTGTTGTTCAATATTGCTTTATTTGTGCTTTTATAATTGTTGAAGAATAATGTCCGATTATTTCTGAAAGTATTATAACGATTAATTTTTTATAAAGAATATTATACTCGAATGATTTATAATAGAAAATGAAAATAGTTGTTACCCTACAGTTGGGTAAATTTTACCTGATATTTGACAATCTTTACCAGGATATTTTTCTGCGTGTATAATATACATCTGTTTCTATCGGGGTATTAAAAATCATGCAAAACATGGAATACATCAATAAAAGGTAGGAGCTCCGTATTTCTTTCGTTCGATAACTATACTTAGACAAACACGTAAGCTGCAGGCAATCGTATCTGACACAACTCTCATTGCTCGATGGCGAAAAAACGCATTCACTTGTCATCAATTGGCAAGTCAAAAATGCTTTAACCCGGTTAAGTTGCTTTATATCTTAGAAGCCGTTTTCCAAGAATCCACTTTATTCTCCGACATAATTAAGCATTGGGATTTTTCTTCCAGGATCGTCCGATCACCCGCCGCTAGCTATAATTCGCGATGCTGCCACACGTAAAAGATGACTTCTACGGATTTCATTTGTGAGCGGATGTACATACGCTGTACCGTAATATCGCATAAGATTCTTGTTTTATGTACGACTTACGCCTCACCAATGCCCGTTTTCCTTAGGACTGTCATCCGTGAAACATCCGAAAATCCCTCGAAAAGAATCTTCGCTTTTAATCCCAGTTTCATTACCAAGATGAAAGGAAGCTTTACCTCTAAATGACAATTCTTTACAATTAAGACGAGCTACAACAAATCGCCACGAAAGTTTAATTTGGGCTTTGCCATTTTAATTTCTTAAAATTTTGCTTTCCAATCTGGGTTGGACAAAATTATAAATTTTAAATTAAATTATAAAAAATTATAAATTAAATCCTAGAAATTGAGTAAATTTTTTAGGGGAGTTTTACAACAAATCCAGTAAACCACAATTATACCGTTGGAAAGTGTACTTATTAAAGTTGTGAGCAATATTTTGTATGTCAATTTTTAACTGCCATTAAATCACAGACATTTATTTGATTTAAATTACAGATTAAATGAAAAAAATATAACTTGGTTCTGATCATAATAACTTATCGATCCCTCGATTTAAATAACTAATTCTAATCCAATGATTTCAATCATGCCCAACCCTGTTTCACCAACAATATTTCCGAACGACAAAAAAACATATTTCGCCATCCTTTAAAAATATGTAACCAAACAGTTTGCGCAACGACACGAGCTTTTAACAAACAAGTATTGTTTCGGACAACCGCCTCAGTGGACTAATCGAAACGCTCGTCAACGTCAAATACAAGTTCGCCAAAGGGTCTCTTAAAAGGTTTCCCGTGTGTCTTTCCTTTTCCTTCCTGCATTTTCACTTTCGCGCGCGCCGCTCCGAACACAGAATAATTTCGCGCCGACGTTTTCAATTAGCCGACAAAAAGGCCAATACCGCGCGCACAATCGTCCCCGACTTATAAGAACATTATCGCCGAAGTGCGCGAAACCTTGACAAAGGCCTTCGTCAATAATCGCATCGAATCGTAATCGGACGCGCAATTGCGCGATTTAATTAAAATCTCGCGAAACAGTCGTCTTATTGCGCTCTCTCGCCACGCGAAATTAAAAGGAAGTATCAATCGCAAACGTATCGCACGGCGTCGTGATTACTGAGCGCAGCGCGGCAAAGTGATTTCGCGCTCGTTCGCGATTGCCCGATCGGCAATTACCGGCAATGGAATATTTCGCCACGGGAGCGCGTTTTAATTGCCGCGTATAAGGAGAAAAAGAAACGCGTCCAATCGATAACTCTATTTAAGAGCGGGACGAAGTGAGTGCAGCGCCGATTCATCCGGGAACGGTGTAACGGGGCCAGATGAGGAGTGTTGTAACGGAAGACGCGACCGATCACGTTGCGCGGAATGACTTTTTATTGAAAGGTCGTTGTATATGCAAATTTTCTTCAGATCGTGATTCTATATCATCTGAGAATCATTGTGAGAGAAAAATGAAAATCATCCATCTGGTAGTTTTTTTTTTTTTTATAGGGTGTTTTTATGTAATAAATTGATTTTATTGAGTTTTAAACATTCGGCATTTTTAATTTTGTTGGAAATTTATTTAATTTGTATTAGAATTTATAGGTGTAATTTATTAAGAATATTAACAGTATTTAACAACAAATAAAATTTAACATTGGCCCGATTGATGAGCATTCATCTGAAAAGGTGAAAGTCGAAAGGGCCGAAAACTAATGCAGGAGCCGGAATTTCCACGGAAGAGCTCGATGCGACGGGTTTTTTGTCGCCCACTTTTTTTCTGGAGAATTAAATAGCTGTGAAATTTGGGATAGTGTTTGAAAGGCGTTCATTCAGTGGAGAAAATGGGTGGGATTTATTTAACCTTTTTCGTTTCGGAAGCCGATACATCGGCGCGAAAGAGGTATCATCTTTTTCGTCATCGCATCCAATGATATGGGCAAAATATTTATAAAAAGACAAAAAAAGTTATTGTACTTTGAACTCAGTTTAAAACACGTAATTTCACGGTAATGCAACACTTAAACTTTATGTGAGTTTTTAGCATTTTGTTACAGTGAACTTTTCGTATAATGTTTTTTGGTGCTTTGTAATCATTAGCGAGTTTTGAATTGTCGAATGGGGCAGTTAAACTAGTTTGCATATTTTTTTAGTTTAAAACTGAATTTAAAGTTGCAATGGAATTTTGTTTCAACAAATCGTTTAACTGATCTGTAAAAAGATTTAATAAAGAATAGAAAAAGGGAGCATTTTTTTATTTCGAAAAATATGTTTTCGGCCTAGAAAATTGGACATCGAATTTGACTTGCAATATCGAAAAAGTCACATGTGCAAAAGGAATTTATATCAGTAATCAGTGAAAATTGTTGTTGGAACAATAAGTGCAATCACAACGATTGTGTCAAATGTAAATTTTTCAATAATTGAAAACACTGGCATTGCCAGAGTTTTTCATTTGAAAAAGAAGTAAAACGTGGAAGAAAAACCTGTTGAGTCATGTACATTCAGGTGTGGTTATGGGGGTGATACAACGATAAACACAATACCAAACTGTTAACAAGGATGATATAGACAAAAACTACCTTAATCGATCTTATGACTTGAGAAAACTCGTTTCTTCAGTCTCTCAAATAACGAAAAATAATTTAAAACAAGCTCTTTACTTTTTTTTAAACTGCACTTGTTTAAAACAGTTTAACGATAAATATCTCTCAAAATGCTTAGAAAAACTGACTTCACTAGATTCTGGCTCGCGACCGTAAGAGCTTCTTTACAAACAATTATCACCAAATTTGTTACAGTACGAAACATTGAAAATTCTCTTCGAATTTCCAAATTCGAGCCACGTTAGCGAATCTGCTAAATTTAATACTTACAAAAACTACACTTTACATACTGCAAGATTTATATTCCAACGCAAAATATTTATTCCAAATTAACTAAATTCAAAATATCCGGCAAAAATCTTGCATCGCGGTCGTACAAAAATAGTGCTTTTGGCCTGAAAAGGTACCTTATTACATGAACAAGGCACTGTACATCATGATATAAATTACGATCGTGAGGACCGACCGGGCTTCTCCGTATTTTCGGCGAATGAATTATTTATTATACGCCGGAATGAATAGCGGTACTCGAATAGGAAACAGAAATTAATATAGAAACGCTGGATGCCGTTCGCTTGGCGAGCGTTTTAAAGAGCTTAAAAGATGAAAATGGTCAAAGGAAGTCCAGCGGCTCGTCTCAATCGTCCTCTTCCGATGCAGAAGAGGTTATTTATAACCAGGATGAATGTCTGAAATGCCACAAATGAACTCATTATTCATAGGTGGCGCGGCAAAAAAGCCGACAGCTCATTGAACGATCCGCACTTTTCTTGTACGAGTGCACCGTAAATTATCCCACTTCGATTTCGCTCTCGCAGAAAACAAATATCGGACATACTCATTTACCAAGTATTGTGATGTAAATGCGTTTCGTTTGACGACTTTAAGTTAATTTGATTGCACAACTGCTTCTTTCGTTTTAGGCCTTTTCGAAATCATTTATGAAAAAAGTCGTAATGCATTGCGCATTTTTTAGGTCTTTCGAAACATCATTTCAGGCAAAAAGAAGCACCATTGTTGTTCTCTGTTTTTCACTATTTACGAACTGTTTAAGGACGTCGTAGCATTGTTGGAACAAAATAGTTTGGCGTTTATTCCGATAAGAATAAGAGTGTACGAATGTCGGAAATTAGCTGCTGAATTTCTGCTTTTAGGTGCCACGTCGTGAATTCCGGTGACCTAAAAAGGGTAAAATAATAAACACATTTTTCATTAAAAGTCGCGCAGCTTGGAACGCGGACATTTCTTTTCATTAAAGACTCAAATCTCCACCGCTATCTATTAAGAAACCTTTAACTACATAGAAGCTTCCATAATTCTTATCTACCTTCCGCTTTATCTCAAAGTATACATGTAAATTAGATAGAGCAATAGA
Organism: Ceratoteleas bidentatus; assembly: GCA_022817645.1. NCBI lineage: Eukaryota > Metazoa > Arthropoda > Insecta > Hymenoptera > Scelionidae > Ceratoteleas > Ceratoteleas bidentatus. The sequence goes on along the minus strand of JABFPB010008345.1, from coordinate 414 downwards.
TAGAAACTTATCGGAGATTCGGTATACGAAATCGAGTCCAATTTTCGAGCGAAGAAATAAACACGTGGCTTGATATCGTTTGGGTGTGAAGGCAAATGGAGAAACGAAAGTAAGGGTAAGTTGTTTTCAACTGATATTGACGGTGCCTATCTTTCCCTTAGAAATCATAAGCTAACTCCGCGTTTCATTATCTTATGTATGAAATAGACGAAAGTATTAAATTTTTTGTAAACTGCAACATCTAAATACTGTGGGATAGGCTGTTATATTTTATTAAATTCGTAGAAAATATGGGGAAATGGAAGATATTAAAAAAGACAGGTTTGTAAGACAAATTTTTTGCTAATAAATTGAAAACGAACTTTCAATGTGATTTTAATAAATTAGTGCTAACAGTACTTTCAGAACGTTTTT
>JABFPB010008344.1:0-10230 GCA_022817645.1 Ceratoteleas bidentatus | reverse complement strand
ATCGAAGTTACTAGAACTGGGGTGTTTCTTTATTACATTGTTAAAACATTAGAATTTCACTTGAAACGAAATCAATATCGTAGTCAATAAGAAAATGTTTTTTGTTGTATATTTTTTGCTAACCAATGTACCGCGTTTTTGAAGTGGGAAAACAAACGCGGTACATTAGTAAACAAAATGTATTAATCGCAGGCTTTTCTTATTAACAGTCCAACATTAATAAGATTCAGATAATGTTTTAAAATCATTTTTAATTAGATAATCGATATAATATCCGTAATAATTAGAAACACCCTAACTCTGTGGTAGCAGACGTTCCATTTCACCTTAACAAATCATAACTTTTCACAAAATCTTAAAAAAATGTTTTTTCAATAATGTTTTAAAAAGTTATAATCTATTAGCTAGTTTTTTGTTTTTTTTTTATTATTAGAGGCACTAACTAAGTTAAGCAATTTTCGACATTACCTTAACGATAATCATTAATTCGTTTTTTTATTAACAATGACATTAACTCCGTTGCAGCAGATTTGGTTGGTATCACTGCTTTGCGTCGCTCTAATGGAAGATAAGAGAGAGATATCAAAATAACATTTTGTAAACATAACCTTCTTGCTAATCATGTAAACATGTTTACATTTTTCACGTAACTGTCATGTTGCTGGACAACATTTACAAATTTGATTCAGCATTGTTTACAACAATAATAACCATATGTGTCTTGCACTGGTGTACATCCGGGAGGTTGGCTTGCCAACTGCGGATATAGCCATTGAAGATAACACCAACAATATAAACATATACGTGTGATAATAGTGCGAAAATAATACCGTCAATCATAATCTATAAGCCAAATGTTATGTATAGTTCTGTAAAGAGTTCGATGAAGGAGCGCAGTTTTAAGTAATGTTCACGTTTTAGTAATGTTGGGGATTATTGTACAGAATTACATTTTTAATAACATTAAAAATGACATTTGAGCACTTAAAGAGGTGTTTAAGCTTTTATAATCGGCAAGTTATCTTTAATAAATTTGGGCTTGTGAGGAGTGTTTGCACAAATGCCAAGTATGTTCCACAAGAAGAGACAAATCTGCCTAGTCAGGCTGATGTGGTTATCTGTGGTGGTGGTGTTATGGGAGCAGCAGTTGCATATCACCTAGGTGTGATGGGGTATGGACCACAGACGATTCTGTTAGAACGGAGCAGGTTGGTATATTTTTAATAAGAAAACAATTTTGATTTTTCACAAATATGATGTAGTGTCATACTTAGTCTATATTTAGTAAATTAAATATTACAAATATTGTATAAATAAAAAAATTGCTATTTGGAAATTTCGCAATTTAAACAAAATAATTTTTTTATTTACGAAATTTGAGATTTTTTCAAATTTTCACTTTTGTAATTTGTCAAATTTGTCAACTTTTTAAAAATTAAAAAGAAATTCAAATTTGTTAGATTTTCCAAATTTTTCAAATTTGTTAACTTTTCCAAATTTTTCAAATTGTCGAATTTTCCAAATTTGTTTAATTGACAATTCCAAATTTGGAAAATATGACAAATTTATGACATTTAAACAATGACTTGAAAACTTTGACAAATGTAATAAACATTTTGGAAAATTTACGCTATTTGCAAGTGAAGTATTTCCCATGTGAAAATCTCCGGCTGATTCCGACAGAAAACCTTTTTCTCGGAACATCCATTTTCAGCCATTTTGAGCTGTAATCGCCCATAAAAATGTTGCCATAATTAACCGGACATTTGACCCCGGAATCGCCTTTTTGGAATAGGATTTTAGAAGGGACAGAAACTTCTTCTTTTGAAGGCATTTGAAACTTCACGGTAATTAGCAATAGTAAACAGTGAAATGACTTTTGGGCCCTTTTAGTACAAGATCTTAAAAGAGAGATTATGTTTCTTCTTTTCAAATGATGTCAAATTTCATGGTAATTTGTAGTGGTAAACAGTGAAATGACTTTTGGGCCTTTTTGGCACAGGATCTTATAAGAGATAGAAAGTTTCTTTTTTTCAAGTGATGTGAAACTTCACGGTAATTTGTAGTGGTAAACAGTGAAATGACTTTTGGACCCTTTTGGTACAGGATATTAAAAGAGAGAATAGGTTTCTTCTTTTCAAATGATGTCAAATTTCACGGTAATTTGTAGTAGTAATACTTTTTAGCACGGTATCTTAAAAGAGATAGAACGTTTCTTCTTTTCAAATGACGTGAAATGTCAAGGTAAGTTGTAGTAAAAAAACAGTGAAGTGACTTTTGGGCCCATTTCAAACAGGATCTTTGGAGAGACAGTAACTTTTTGTTTTTTTAAATCAGTTGGAACTTCACGGTCATTAACAATAGTAAACATGGAAATGACCGTTAGGCACTTTTAGGACAGGATCTTAAAAGAGGTAGAAGGTCTTTCTTTTTCAAATGATTTGAATTTTCATTTGATTTCTGTTTTGATATATAAATTACGTATAAAGGAAATAAATCTTAAAATTTGGGTGAAAAAAATCGTCCTTAATCAGGGCTCTATTAAATTAGATAACTATTAAATTGGACAGTACAAATTAGACTATAATTAAAAAACCTTTCAATTTCTTATAGTGTTGGAGGTGGTACAACATGGTCGGCATCTGGATTAGTGGGAGCATTCAAACCAAGTTTAGCACAGGTTAAATTAACGCAGGACAGCATAGCATTGTACAAAGATCTTCAGGCTCAAGGCTGTGAAACTGGCTGGAAACAATGTGGAAGTTTATCACTAGCTAGAACCAGAGACCGCATGACGGTTTTCAGAAGAATGAAAGCACAATCTGTGTAAATACATACAAATTCATTTACACATAAATCGACATCTTCACTTTAGGAAAAGTAAACCGTTGTTATAACATAGCTTCAAATCAGTTTTTGTCACCAGTACTGACAGTACTGATAATGGGTTAATATAGTACTTGAAACATTTTGTTTCGGATACTGTTAATCAGGAAATATTGTTTAAAACGAGGAACTTGTTCTATTTTTTAAGTTTTATTACATCCTTAAACCTAAATTACCTATTAAATTACGTTTGAATTTGAACCAAACTTATACGCGAAATTATAGGAAATGTTAACGTTAAACAATGTATTTACAGATCGCGGAATATTGAGTGTCATTTAATATCTCCAGAAGATGTAAAAAAATTATGTCCTATGTTGAAAACAGATGATTTAGTTGGAGGACTTTGGATTCCAGATGACGGTGTCGGAGATCCATATTTAACTTGTATGGCACTCATGGATGAAGCTATAAAAAGAGGTGATAAATACAAAAAAAAACAGTATTACAGTAGACATATTTCACGTGGAGGCTTTGTAATAAGAGATAACATTTTCACATTAAAAAAAATTACTACGATTCTGAAAACCTCGAAACGACTTGCCAAATGAAAGTTTCTTTTTAGAATTCTGACATTCGATTTAGTTAATGACAACATTTTTTAATTTGTTTTTCAATATTCTTGTTCTTCATTTCTAGTTATTTCAGTTAGATCCATGAAATTTTCACGCAATACATTTTTTAATGTTAGGTGTTAGAGTCTATGAGAACTGTAAAGTTATGAAAATTCATAACAACGAATGTAAAGTTGAGAAGATAGAAACTACACTGGGTTCTATACAATGTCAATATTTTGTCAACTGTGCTGGATTTTGGGCAAGAAATGTCGGAAAACTAAGTGAGCCATATGTGAAGGTACGTTTATAAATATGTTACTAATTGTATGTTAGAATATTAAGTAGAGAGAGGTTTTTACGTTGTTATACAGAATTTTAGTAAGAAGACTTACCAGTTGCGTGTATGATAATCAGAGTTAACTTGTCTAGTTTTGAAAATGTTTATAAAACCGTTATATTAAATGATACTTTAGTTATTTAACTATTGGCAGAAAGTACATGGGTAATCGTTGTAAATTATGTGTTCGCAAAAACCTCTAGTTGTAAAATTGTATCTTCAGGTACCTTTACATCCAGTTGAACATTACTATTTACATACAAAACCAATGCCAGATTTGGATCCTATGACACCGGTAATTCGAGATCTGGATGGTTACGTTTATTTTCGAGAAAATTCTGGGCGTTTATTAGCTGGTGGATTTGAGCCTGTTGCAAAACCAACTTTCGAAGATGGAGTAATTCCCGGTTAGTAATGTATATTGTAATAGAGAATCTCCGATTTGCCCGTTTCAGGTGATATTTAAAGAGATGTCTCGAGATAAGTTCTCTAAACGTGTCGATCTCGATGTAACGACATAGGTCATTGAAATCAAGTGTTTTAGATACCATTTTGATCCACTTTATATTTGATTAATTTTATCAGATATTATTTTGGTCATCCTGTGAACCGACAAAAATCAAGAAAATATTCGGCATCGTGATAATGCAGTGATAAAAGTTTATCTTTCTTGATTCCGCTTCAGGAGTCCACGAATTATTCTCGTGTTGTTAACTCGACGCATGCCAAAATGGTTCACTTATCGCCCTTGATACATTATACACTATTCTTTTGCATGTTTACCATCCATTTTATTTGCCCTATCCAAGATATCAGCAATCTACCAAACACTAGAAAAAATACAGTTTTTAAGGTGTCTAGTTATTAGACGTTTAGACACTTATAGGAATCTGACATTTGCCCATGCGCCATCTTGATTACAACTATTGGATCTACAGATAGTACCTTATTTTCCAAAATTTTATTTATACGATTGACAACCTTCTAAGTTAATTTATGTCATTTTTTTGCAAACAATTCAAATGTCTACACTTGTCGGCGTCATTTTGTCAGATCCGTCCCCATGTCATGTCAGATCTTGAATTAAGGCTCTTTTCAGATCTTGAATCAAGACAATTTTTACCGTCTCTTTTACCAAAGGGTATTAAAATAAGAAATCGGGTTTTTACAGTACAGATCTTACAACCTCCATCAAGTTAGCACCCCACATTCATAAATATTAAATTGAATTATCTGATTTATGAGCTATTTTTGAGCCGTAATTAGAAATTTTGAGCTCCATTTTAAATATGCAAAAAACAATTTTTATTAGTGGAGGTGATAAGCTGATGTCAAGCTAACACTTCACCATGTAAAAATCACAGTAAACGAAATACGATTAGGTTCAAAAGTAATTCTATACCTTCTAAAGAATACATATTATGTACATGTCCATGATATAGTTTCACCCACTTTATTACTTTCCATAATATCTACCATCACGTACAACCACTATTTGCGATCTACATTATCACACAATATGTGATGTTATAGATTCAATTTGATATTATAAATATATGTTCAACCTATAATTACAAATAATACATGTTTTGATTTAGAAACTATAGACGGAAGAGTTTTAATGGAAGATTGGGATCACTTCCACATTTTACTGGAACAAATGTTACACAGAATACCATGTTTGGGAGATGTGGTTCTAGAAAGATTATATAACTGCCCTGAAGCATTTTCACCTGATTGTAAATGGGTTGTAGGAGAATCTTCAGAAATACGAAATTATTATATTGCTGCTGGAATGAAAACAGTATGTTGACTATTTTAATAATGTTTCCAATCTTTTGTTTGGTACATTAATATATTTTGTACCAAGGGCGATGAAACAGAAAATTTTGTTTCTCATGCGAAGTTTTAATCTGAGCCAAAGGCGAGGTTTGTAATCGCACGAAGAACGAATTTTCGTCATTGCCCATAGTGTAATTAGTATATTTCGTACCAAGGGCGCAAAATATATTTAATTTATATCAAATAATATGTCATGAATATACTGACAAGGTAGGAATAGCAGCAGCTGGAGGTGTAGGACGATTAACTGCAGAAATGATAATAAATGGATCAACCTCACTGGACATGTATGAACTGGACGTGTCAAGATTTCTTGGATTGCATAATAACCGCAAATTTCTACGAGACCGTGTAAAGGAAGTTCCGGGAATACATTATGGCATGCCGTATCCGCATTTAGAGTTTAAAACTGGTCGGAATCTAAGGATGTCACCAATTTATCCCAAGCTAAGGGAAGCTGGTGCTGTGTTTGGTCAAGTTATGGGATATGAAAGGCCTACATGGTTCGCTCGAGATGAAGAAAATGGTAAATATTGTAATATTATCTATTTATGGTATTTAAGGAAAAACATTTTTTTCGTGTATCGGTGGAAAATGCATTATGCCACCTACGCGGAGATATCGGACTCTCACCCATTAAAAACCTCAGAACCGTCCACCGCAGAACCGCTTTTGTGCTAACTATGTAAATGCCACACAATGTAAATCCCCAAACTATGTCATAATTTAAGTGAACTTTATTGTACTGTTTATCGTCTATACTATGTTTTGTATATTATGTATACTTTGTCATCTTACAGATCCAGAATCAATAATAGGTTCGCAAAGTTTTAAAATTGCATCTACGCATACTTTTGGGAAGCCTCCATGGTTTGAACCAGTGGCTAGGGAATACGCTGCATGCCGAGAAACAATTGGATTGAGCGACTATTCTTCCTTCACGAAATTAGATTTGACGGTACGAAATCATATTTTAATATTATTTCTTTTTTACGTATACGGTACGATAAATAAATAGCGTAATTAAATTAATGAATGTAATATTGTTATAGTCCAATGGAACGGAGGTTGTAAACTTTCTACAATATTTATGTTCAAATGACGTAGATGTTCCAGTGGGAAGTATTATTCATACCGGTATGCAAAATAATCGTGGTGGATATGAAAATGACTGCAGTTTAGCACGAATAAGTCCAAATCAGTAAGTATCTATTGTTTTATATACACTGAGAAAAAAGTTAGTTGATTCTACTGAAATGCAGTTGGCTTAACTACGCCACGGTGTTGAATACCGCGAACTAAATTCGGCAATTGAGCCAACTATCTGAATGTGTTGAAATATTTTGTTATTCGGAATAAAGTTTTTTTTAAGTTGTCTCAACTACGTGCCGTGATGCATCCTAATTCACACATTAGTAAACAGAATTGAAATTGTATTTAAACCAATGAAATTTATATTACTAACAAATATGTATTTGATTTTTATTTTACATTTGAGTAAAATAAAAAATAAAATATATAGTATAGCCATTATTGTTATTTATGCATTTTTTTCGTCCCGACGGTGATTTGAACGCAAGTCCTAGAAGTCTCGGGCTCAGTGGTTAACCGTGTGAGCTATCTCAACATACATTCGCGTTACGTACAATTGGCCTTGTTAAATTCCACGTCTTATAATATCCAATATTAAAATGAAATATTATGCAACCGATTCACGTAACTGAGTCAACTATCTGAAGGAGTTAAAACAACTATTTTTTAGTTCAATTAGTGATAATGCAGGCTTCATTGAACTCGTATTCAATTAACACCGTAATTGAATTAAACATGCATGTCTTGTTAATTCAACTGAAGTTCAGTTGAATCAAAAAAATTATTGGTTTATTCAACAAATCACTTCAACTAACAAATACAGTTATTAACACTAAAATTTTTTCTGTGAGTGTAGATATATGATATCAAACTTGTAGATATAGTTAAAAACAGGGATGAGTATTTCGGTAATGGTCCATTAACTTTCCATTGATGCAAATAATGGACATTTTAATTAGAATTAATTTAATTAGTTCATATATCTTTTCGTTATAGTAAAGAAAATTATATTACTTTTAATGAATTAATGGGCATTTCATTTTTATCCAATAAAAATTCCGTTTTTTAATGAATTGAACCTGTTAAAATATGAAAAAAAACTTTCACGATATGTCAAATTTAAGGATACTCACTCCTGAGGTATGCGGGAAGGGGGATACAGAAAACAGTATTTGATAAATTAGAGTTTCATTTGGACATTATGGTATAATTATTATTGTCACTTATTTACAAGTGCCTTAAGGTGATGTTCAACGCGAGGAGCAAGTTTGAATCGGCCATTTGGCGCCAAAAGTAATGTTTTTATTGCTTTCAAACATCAAAAAATGAGCCAATTTAACCGAAACTGGATTTCTATAAGAAAAGTGCGGGGTCCTTTATCAATGAAAAATCATGTGAAGACAAATTTAATATTGTAATTGTTCTGCCAAAACCAATATATTTCGGGCTTGCCGGGAGGGCAGAAAGATCTCAGATACCACCACTTAAGGCTTTACCATTAAAATGTTAAGGTTTTATCATCTACAATTTTAAAATTCTTAACTAAAAAAACTTTTTATGTAAGAATTCAAGGGATCTAGGTTATTACTAAAACTGAGTGAGAATTAAAAAATTAACAGTAACAGGTTTCACCCTAATATTAGTTATGTTAAACAGAAGTTCATTTACAGGAATTATGGTGTCTCTCCGGATTCATCAAATTTATTATATTTTTAGTTACATGATGATTGCTCCTACTATTCAGCAAACGCGTTGTAAAAACTGGATAAATCGGCATCTACCTCAAGACGGGTCTGTTACAATGTCTGACATGACGTCAGCGTACACAGCCATTTGTATTATGGGTCCAGCTACCCGTCAATTGCTTTCAGAACTAACTGATACCGATTTGAGTTCGAAGAATTTTCCATTTTTCACATTCAAGGTAACGCTAAATAAACTATTGAAATAATTTTAAAAGTATTTAAATATATTTAAATTTAAATACTTAAAAATATTTAAATATATTTAAATTAAAATATTTTGATGTATATAAATTTAATTAAATTTAAAAGTTCTCATAACATACCAAAAATGGATCCCTTTGGAAATAACATGTGTATGACATTCAAAGGTAGGTAAAAGCTTATTGGATTTTAAGATTCTAATTCGTTGTGTACTGATCCCTGAACTAATATTCCCAGTGAACCAAACATAGGATTACCCGAAATTGGTAAAAAATAGGACAAAAAACGAATAATTGAACAAATAAATTTCTTTGGGCAAATATTGGCCAGTTCTGGAACTACTAGGTTCACTGGATTGCTAGATAATCTATGCTAAATATCGTCAGCTTCATAAACAATAAAAAAGTTATTGAAGTGGCCAAGACTTGGCAGTGATCGAGCTTTTTGGTCAAAGTTCTAACTTTTGACAAAAACGCACACAAATAAATAAGTTTTACATGGAAAAAATGAAGAGCTGTTACAACACTTCGCTATGTTGGAAGAGACAGCGCGAAGAACGCCTACAATGAAACAACCGCTGCGTCCTTCTTTACCTCATAGAGGTTCCTATCACAGTACCTTATTATCTTTCGTACCACGACGAAGTAATGTAGCAGCACGGCGAAGTGCTGCAGCAGTGCTTCCTTTCTTATGTAAAGTCAGGTCGTTAAATTGTCTGTTAAACTAAACAAACCCTAATAGCCTAAAACCCTAAAATCCTAAATGTAATATTCCAGTAATGTACCGAGAATATTTTTCTGGAATATTTTAAATGTAGCAGGAACATTCCGAAATATTCCGAAAAATTCCGGAATATTCTAGGATCATTATTTGTCCGGCGAAATAATGTACTCGGAATATTCCGGAGATTTTGTTTCCAGTATGAATTGAGCACATTTCTGGATCATTTTTGGAACATTAGAGAAAACTATTTTCTTGGTCTATTTTTCATAAAATAGTCCGAAATGTTCACACATCTCAGTGAACCAAATATTGGGCAATAATTGTACAAAAAGGGGTAATATTGCCCAATAATTGGACAGTCGGACGGCCTTATAATAAAAAGAGTTTTTATCGTAAACAATTTCGTCATTACACACCTTGATGGTTGTCTCTATACATCTGAATTTTTTCTCAGTGTAGCGTTTTAGGTATAGTACGCTTATACCAATAAAACTCACGATCTAAAATTGAGATTTCTTCCTAACTGATTGGATGTTTTCCCAGTCAACATTGTCACATGTGGCTCACCAGTGGGTGAACATTCATGCCTCACAATGCGAGTATTCACGCACTTTTATCTGCGAACTGTGACCTGGCTGCCCCAATAGACATGAAACATGGAATCCACGTGGAATATAAATGGATGAATATTCGAACGAGGATTCTACGTAGATTCGGCGTCGGATCCACGAGATTTAGTGGATTTGTCCGTTACACTGTAAATAGATAGCGTAAAAAACACGAAATATTACGTTATATATTACGTAAAATTACATGAAAATTGTAATTTTACGTGAAAATCTCGTAA
>JABFPB010008343.1:0-10231 GCA_022817645.1 Ceratoteleas bidentatus | reverse complement strand
AGATGGTAAAGTTTCACCATTTAAATAGCGAAACCCGCGTTTCGCTATCACGATGGTGAACTGTTGACAGCTGGCTCATAAGATACATTGGTCCATTTTCGCAGTAAGTAAATATTTGACTTCTTGATTTGGCAATGCCAATTACACTCTGAATATAGGGTAATAGAAATGTCAGCAACATTAGAAATGACATTTCTACGATAAATTAAAATCTTTCGATTTGTTTTGTTTACACCGTCATAACCTCAAATTCGACATTCGGCAATTCTAATATTTGAAATGGTGAAAGTTCACGTTTAAATAGTGAATTCCACTATTTTAATGGCAAAATTTCGCTATCGCAAGCTAAGCGATTTTACCATCTCAAATCGCCATCTAGTTTTCTGTATAATCAGTTATTGAAATAATCTATTAACCGGTTAGCAATAAATCAACCTATTTGCTGGTATGTATAAAATACTAGTACATTCCATCAGATAATTTAAGTAGTAATAGTAGATATTAGTACATACTAGAAGTTACTTCAAGTAAAACTACTATCTGCAACTACGTATTGCCATACAACAATTTGGTTCAATATTCACCTTTTGGACCGGGCTCACCGGTCAGACCTGGTGACCCTTGGAATCCAGTTGGTCCAAGTTCACCTTCTAATCCTGGAGGTCCAGGGAAACCTGGTGAACCTCTTTCTCCGGGACGTCCAGGAAGACCATCTTTACCCGCTTCACCGGGTAAACCCTGTACTCCTTTGAAGCCTAGAAATATTAATTTAGAAACATTATAAATATAAATATGCTAGGTATACTTAAATTCTTATATATGAGTATGAGTAACTTATTCTTTGGAAATAACATATTAAAAATGTAGCAAAGTAGAAGATAGTACAAGTAAACTGCATTTGATGGAATTAATTTGTTCTTATGAACTTACCTGCGAAACCTGGAAGACCAACGTCTCCTTGATATCCTTTTCTTGGAATTAGTGGAAATTTACTTGTACCGCGTTCTCCTTTCATTCCCTAGAACATTGTGCATACATATATATTATTAGTGTAAATAATCACATACTTTTTAAATAATACTTCTTCATTTTGAATTTATAAAATGTGATAAACATTCTTGTGTTTAAATAGACAAAATGCACTTTGTTGCTTTTGTAAAACTGCTTTTGTATTTACATTTAATTAATAATGTTGATATTTTTTTGTAAGATTTATGCTATAAATATGCATCATCTTGAATGTAGGTATGAAATCGTTCTCTAATTAATGAGAAACCAATGTTGCTATTCTCTTCAGTTCCGCCTTGTAAATAATGAGAACGGCATTTTAAGTATCATTTTTTCATAACGTACTATAGCAAATATATCATCGGTAAGACTCTGATGTAAAATATCCTATTTTATACCTGTGGTCCAGAGGGTCCCGGTAAACCATCCCAGCCAGGTTCACCATCGTCACCCGGGTCACCTTTTTCACCAGGGAATCCGGGACGTCCGGGTATACCATCAGTGCCTCGAGGTCCTTTCGAGCCTGGTATTCCGTCTGGACCTCGTAATCCTGGCTCTCCTGTTTCGCCTTTAGTACTGGATGCTGAATAACCAGGTTCACCCCTGTAACCTTTTGGACCTCGTTGACCTGGAAGCCCTGGAATGCCCTCAAGTCCATATGCTCCCGGATTACCAGGGAAACCTCTCGGTCCTGAAATTCCCATGAATAGTATGAAGTTCTTGTAATAATTATGTACACGTTTTATATATCTCATTGGACGTACCAACATCTCCCTCTATGCCTTTGATTCCTGGAATGACATCACCTACGTCACCAGGTATACCACGTGGACCATTCTTTCCATATTCGCCTGGTGCTCCTTTCTGGCCAGGTCGACCATGTTTTCCTGGAGCACCGTGAAGTCCTGGACGTCCTTCTTCTCCTCTCTGAGCAAACTGTCCAGGTATACCTAAAGATATACCGTATTCATTTAGTTGGTCAGATTAATTTTATTTTTTAAATGTAATTGTTTTGAATAGTGGCATGTGGTCTGATTATCTAAGTTAATCTCACCTGGAAAACCTTGAGGCCCCATATCTCCTGGGAAGCCTTTCATTCCTGGGAAGCCTGTGAATCCACTCAATCCCGGCATTCCCCTTTCTCCTTGTTCTCCCTATAAAAATATTATCACTTATTATGATTAGCATATAATGAAATTCTCCTTTTAGTATTTACAGAAGTGTATGATATACTTGTGTAAATAAAAATACATGACATTTTATTTACGAAGGCATTCTGATTGAAGAGATATGTGAAACAGAATTAAACAATACCTTTCTTCCTGGATATCCTACGAAACCTTGATCACCCCTTTCACCTTTTGATCCTGGAAGTCCTTCTAATCCGAGATCACCTATATCTCCTTGTGTCGCAATAGCATATACTGTTTCTCCAGTGTCACCGGTTTCTCCTTTAGGTCCCTGAGGACCTGGATATCCCGGTAAGCCACGGGGCCCAGCATCTCCGGGCCAACCTGTAATAGTAAAAATAATTACATTATATTTAAAATTGTTTTCTAAAATAATTTAATTAAATAACCTCAGTTTTGCTAATAGGCCCCAGTAACTTTTCTATTAATTGCATACTTCATTAACTGATTTGTTATTTACATAATGATATATATATGTTTATGTAAATAACAAATGATTGTGACCTGGTTTTCCAAATAATCCTGGTTCGCCTTGCTGTCCTGTCTTTCCTTTGACTCCCTCGGGACCTAATGGTCCCCTCTGCCCTCGTTCGCCCTTCAGCCCTTTTCTTCCTGGAATACCGGAAGAACCAGGAGTGCCTTGGAATCCTGTTGCACCGATTTCTCCTTTTAGACCTGTATAACCAATGTCACCGGCTTCACCCTGTTGAAATGAACACAATTTATTAAAAATAAGTCATTATTGATACAAACGAATGTGTTTAAATCAAAGATATATTGATTTTCAAAGTTAATCGGTCTATATATAATATCAAGTACTTTTGATCCGGGAATCCCGTTGTATCCATCGAACCCAGGATCGCCCATGACACCTTTGAGACCATCAAATCCATCTTGATAGTCACCAATATCTCCTGGTAAACCTGGCCTTCCATCTACACCAGGTCGACCTGGTGCTCCAACGCTTCCCATGAATCCAGGTTCTCCAATATCACCTGTTGCAGCATGTTATTTAGCATAATTTTTTATTTAATAAACTTTCACCTTTATTTCATTTTGAAAAATTGTTCCAAAATCCAAGAAAAAAGTTTGAATTTAAACCTTGAGGTCCACTGAAAGAGTTGTCTCCTGGTTCACCATCGAACCCTGGTAACCCGTAATCTCCCATAATTCCTTTGAATCCTATAGGTCCGATTGGCCCCATCGGACCTGGACGTCCAGTATCGCCGATTTCACCCTTCGGCCCAGGTAATCCAGGAATTCCATCCAATCCTTGCCAACCTCGAAGACCTGGTTCTCCTACTTCACCAATATCTCCTTCATCACCGGACTCTCCTGTTGCTCCATGTGTACCAACCATTCCATGATAACCCATTGGTCCTTCATCACCATCCTCTCCTCTCCGACCATAGAATCCTACGTCTCCTTTAACTCCCTTTTCTCCAAGTGCGCCTCTAAGACCATCAACACCTAAACCACGCAGTTATAATAAAAGATTACATTACTCTGTTTATATAATTTTTTTATTATGCAAAGAACCATAAATATTTTATATAATTTGTTATACTTGCATTACCTTTTAATCCAGTGACACCAATCAACCCTGGTAATCCAGGACGCCCAGGTAATCCTGGAGCTCCTCTAGGACCTTGAATGCTGTCACCTCTTTGACCTTTTGCCCCCTATAATTTACCATAACATCGAAATAAAATGATATACTTTCTAACGAGTAAAATCATTACTGATTCATTTTTATATCTATCATCAAATATGAGAAATTTCATTTAAATCTCAATTTCATCTCATCTTAATCTACTCTAAATGTCGGAGGAGATTTAAATTAAGATTTCATTGGCATATCTTACGAAAAGTCGGATAATTATTAGGTAAGATTATACAAATGCATGTAAGAATATAAGATCCGAACTGTAATAAAATGAATCTCAACTCCTTCAAAGGAATTGTTAATACTAAAATATTATATGATATTACTTGTAAACCATGTAATCCTGCGTAGCCAGGAGCTCCTTTAGCACCTCTGTTTCCTTTGACTCCATCTGTTCCTGGTCTTCCCCTAAATCCTGGAGGTCCGAAATCTCCAATATCTCCCTTTTCACCGTCCGGTCCGTACTCACCAATGTCTCCATAAATTAAGTTTGATCCTGCGTCTCCTCTATCGCCTTTTGGACCGTCAAATCCCTTCAGTAGACAATACATGGCCATTTAATAATAGTAAAATTGGACAAACTATATCAATATATTATTTTTTAGTTTAAATGATTTTTACGGGTAGTCCATCTGGTCCGGGTGCGCCTGGGAATCCTGGAGGGCCGCGAGGTCCAGGGTCTCCAGGTATTCCAGGATATCCTTTGAACCCATCAGGACCAGGTATCGATGCACCGGGAGGGCCAGCCGGACCTATAGGTCCTGGTGGTCCAGGATCTCCTGTCGGGCCTACTTCTCCCTTTATGCCGTTATACCCTATGGTAATAGTTTGCAAAATATGAATCGACCATTTTTTTGAAAAAAAAAGAAATCTTTAACCTTACGATACTCGCGCCAAACGGCTCATTGGAGCCGTTTGAACCACGAGTATCCGCTTATAACCGCATATAAGTGGCTGGTATTTCTAGTATGTTATGGTAGATTTGGTAGATAGTTATGGTAGATAGATAAGGTAGAAAAATGGTAGAGTTCTGTTCCCGGGCTAAAATATCCGGCCGGTGTTTACAGCCGTTTTCAGCCGTTTACGTTGCAAAATTTCGCCTTCTTTGCCGGAATCAGCCGGAATTAGCCCGGGTTAACAAAATTAAACAATATTTACAATTACGGCTTAAAAATGACATCATAAACATGAACAACCCGATCGGTGTACTCAGTACATGTTAACATGGTGGCGAGAGTCACCATGTTAAAATATTGGCACGAGTAACGGAAGGTTTAATGTCTCGTTAATTTTGTTAGTTTTGAATGATTAATAATACTTACCAGGCTCTCCCGGTTCTCCTTTATAGCCTTGATTTCCTTTAATATTTTCAATAATATGGTCTGCAGCATCTCCAGGTTCCCCCTTTAGTCCTGGGTTACCCGGTTCGCCAGTAAGACCGGGAAAACCTGGAATACCTGGATCTCCACGTAGATCCTCTTTTGGAATATCAGCTGGTTCTCCTTTTGCACCAGGTATTCCGTGATATCCATGGGTTCCATTTTTACCAGGAATACCGGGTAAACCGTAATCGCCCTGTTTAACAATACTTTAGTTCAGGATATATTATATATTTCACGCATATGGCATTTTCAATCATCTATCAGATACCCTATCAGCAGAGAATATTATTCAATCTTTCTATAGTGTTACTGTAATATTATGCGGACATTCAATATTACAATAACACTATAGAAATATTGAATAATGTTGCATCCGGGATGTTCCTGTTAAATTCAAATTCGAATATTTGTTCCTTTCCATTTGTTTGTTATGTGAGAAGTTGGGTTTGACGTTTGAATCTGTCAAGGGGGGCTATAGACCCCCAACCAGTGCAGACGTGTCTTAGTGAAAAAAGCGAGTTTAAATGAAACAGCGAGTTGTTATTTCGTGAGCGCGAGATATACGCGCGATCCGTGACCGACGTAACAATATTCTTTGCTGATAGGGTAATTAAGTACTAGATCTTTTATTTAAGTTTGGGCAGAAAATAATAGTCTAAGACTTGTACAAACATGCATTGTCTCGGGAAATTTGCATGAGAAATCTATCCTTGGATTATTATTATACAAGTTATTCTTAATAAATAATTAAAACAAATACACACCTTTTCACCAACTGGGCCATCGGGACCTACATCTCCGGCAGGACCTGGCGGGCCCTTTGGTCCGGGAGGGCCATCTGGTCCAGGATAACCCTTATCGCCGATACTTCCTTTATCGGGTATAATTTTACCAATATCATGGATTACTTTACCAGGTTCTCCTTTAATACCTTCAAAACCTGCTATGCCAGGTCTTCCACTTTCCCCTTCGAGACCCATTTTACCCTTATTACCCGGTTTACCACGAACCCCTTTGAAACCACGAGGTCCTGGTAGTCCAGGGAAACCTGGTTGTCCAGGAAAACCATCTCTCCCAGGATCACCACGCTCTCCTTTACTTCCCGGTAATCCTACAACAAAGAATCATATTTAATGCACAATTATTTAACATGCTAAATTATGTTAACTATAAGTTTCGAATAAGCCTTTAGCATATGTAATTGTATGTATGAATTAATGTATGAATTTACAGTAATCATAAATGTAATTAATGTAAAGTATAACTGTAAACATCTCATAATCATACTTTTAATCGATAGAAATTGAAGAATCAAATGCACCTCTCTCGGAATTAATGCTAATTTTAGCGGTTTTTTTGCCGTGCGATTGATGCTTACATAGTGTATCGGATAAACTTACCTGGTGAGCAAACTCCACAATCATCCCCTCTTATACCTTTGAATCCGCGGGGACCAGGAGTACCTGACAATCCGTCCTTTCCTGGTATACCTGGAATACCAGGTAATCCACTTTCCCCGGGAGGACCTATTATTCTTACACCTTTTCCAGGGAAGCCTTTTTCACCTGAAATTATAAATACATTTAAAATCATTGCATCTTAATTTTATTCTCGTATTTCAATATATATGGCTACCTGCATATCCCGGGTCACCGCGATCACCAGGAGGTCCATCAAATCCGGGAATCCCGGGGTTTCCGTCGAGTCCTGGTGGCCCAACAATAGTCACCCCAGGGAATCCTTTAGCACCAACAGCCCCGATTGGTCCAGGTCTCCCCGATTCTCCCTGAAGTCCAGTTGGTCCAGGGAATCCTGCATTTTGTTTGTTAAAAACATCATTTCACACTATAATAATTAGGATTTGTTGGCAAAAAGGTATTTCTATTGTATGCGCACCATCGTCTCCCTGTTCCCCTTTGATAGAAGCTCCTTTTTCACCTGGCTGACCAGGTGGACCTTGTGCCCCTGGCGGTCCTGGTGGTCCAAGGAACCCTACATTGCCTGGCAAACCAGGTTTACCAGATTCCCCTTTATCTCCAGGAAGACCTATTAAATAACGTAATATTATGCTTACATGATAGAGTTGGCGATCCCTGTTAAAAATGAAACGTTAATCATAGAACGGTATACAGGGGACAGTTAGGACCCCACTGACTTTTAATCAAATCTAGCACGCGTGCTAGATTTGATTAAATTTGGCGCCAAATTGTCCCGGCGTCAAATAGTCCGCGCCGAATCGGCGGCGACAAAAACGTCATGGATCCTATGTAATATATATACAATTTATTTAAAAAATATATAAAAAATGTTAATATATGTCAATATATTTTAATACTTCATTTTTAACAGGGATAATATTTGATATATACTTGTTTTGCAAACTCTACCTAAATCACCCTGTATTCCTTGATTTCCAGGAATAATTTCATCCAGTTCAGGTATGTATAAACCCTTTTCACCCATTGCTCCTTGTTTTCCTGGCGCTCCGGGATATCCGTCATCACCTGGTTCTCCCTTTATTTATAAGTAAATTGTATTCGTTAAATGTATCTAATGTTTGAATGTGTGCTGTATTGTAACTTATTAAACTCTATACACTCACATCAAGTCCATCTTCCCCAACTAAGCCTTCAAAACCAGGTGCACCTTTCTCTCCCTTTTCTCCAGCCGGTCCTGGTGGACCAATAACACCTTGTTTTCCTCTGGGACCGTCATGACCTTGCTCACCTTTCATTCCTCGAGGTCCTGCAAATCCCGCCCTGCCCTATTGAATAAGATTTGACGTTAAAACTACCATTTCATGAACTATATGCAAGAGATTTATTAAGACTGTCTTACAGGTAATCCTTTATTTCCGATTTCTCCCCGTCGACCAGGCTCTCCAAAATCTCCATGGTAACCTTTGAACCCACGAGGGCCTGGTTTTGATGTAGTGGGTTTCGGGATAGTGAAACGTCTAAACCCTGGTGCACCAGGGAATCCCCGTTCTCCTTGTTCGCCCGTTTGACCTTTAGCGCCCCATCTACTTTCTCCAATATCACCTCTTAAGCCTTTGGGTCCTACAGGACCAGGAGGACCCTAAAAATTTTATCTTATTAAAAATGTGAAATTATATTAAATTTTTTTATAAACTTTATCTAAATGAAATTTATTTACAGTAGGGCCTAGGACTAGATTTGATACAATAATAGTTCTATTAGACTAAAAAAGGACGTCTTATTGCAATAACAAATTTATCACTTAATTTGTACTAACCATGTCACCCATTTCGCCTGGCTCTCCAGGAGGCCCAGGGATTCCTGGATAGCCCGGATAACCCTAGAATATTGGATGCAAGACATAGATAATGACTAAAACCATCCAATTTTGCATATTATAATTAATAATAAACATATTGCATAAGAATTTACTGTACATCGAAAAACTGGCGCTTCGGTGGTCTGTGCATCAAGTAAAAATGATTTTAGGCATTGAGAATCAGTGCGCGGCGACTGTAAGTAGCTAAGTACCGTTCACATAATACGTCACGCATACCTCTCCCCTCACGAGAGGAGAGGGATCCAGGATTTGTAACGAAATGTAACATGGGGATGGGGGGGGGGGTTCATCATGACCACTGTCACAAAAATTTTACTTACGAACTTTCAGTTAAGGTGATGTCCATGTTCTGTTGCAACGGAGTTAGTGTCTTTATGTTAATTAAAAAAGTCTGAACAGGAATTTCATCATACATCGACCATAGCGAGATTCTGCAAATTTTGTGGAAATATGATAACATACTGGATAACAAATCATAATATTTAGTGACGCATTTTCAAAAATAATGAATTTTCATAATTTTTTATTTTTCAACGAGGAAAATTTGCGAGAAATCATTGATTCTGGAAATCTTTACTAAAAAAAAGTTATTTCTTAGTCAGGCATATTCTCCCAGATGTGCAGACTCGCTAAGGTCGATTTATAATGAAACAATTATTCATATTTTTTAAATAAATATGATTAGCAGGCTTAGATCTTCACCTTAATATGAACATATGGCAAAACTGGAAAAAATTGTATGACTGCGTACCCGGAGAGTAGCAGCTCAACGAGCATTCGAATTGTTGTGGCATTAATGATGACTACCCTGATGCCGAAGATGGTCTGTGAGTATCAAAGGAAGATGTCCATCCCGACTACTGCGACGTCACGAATAGTGCGCCAGGATTTTCAATGATCGAAAGCATCGATGTTTGGTCGAAATCGTATGGCGAGGTATACTTAACGATTTTGCATATTTCACAAATCGCTCATATTGTTAAGGGGAGGTAACGGTGAAATTTCAAGTGTATGATGGAATTAATATTTTTGGGTGATAACTATGTGATATATATGATATCACAAGACAATTTAAGGGACATTTAGTACGGCCCTGGGGGGCCCCCCGTTTTCGAGAAAATTCATCCAACTTTTTAACCAGTGAATATTTTCGAAAAAGCATACGTAAATGTTTAGGAAATTAAATTTTCTACATGTGTTCAAAATTTCAAGTCAAAATATTGAAAACTCTAGAAGTAGTAGCGTTTTTTCTAACCAAAAACGGCCCAAAATCACTCTTTTTTTTAGGTCGAAAATACCGTTGACCATCGAATTCCGCTCAAACTCATTGAAACGTCTCGTTGAAACGTCTCGTTGAAATTCGTTGAAACGTCTAAAAATGGTTTAGTAAACGTTATTTCCGACCATTTTTCAACCTTCTCTAAGCAACATTATAACCTTTTCTAAACTTCCGTTCTGTATGGGGGTAATTTTAGCAATATACCATATACTGCCAATATACTGTGTCAATATATTGTCAGTATATGTTTCTTTTTACTATTGAAGCTAAAAGAACAATTGTATAAATCAAACTCACAATATTTTACAAAATAACTTGTTTTATTACAAAAAACACCAACTGCCAAGAATCTCAACAACTTAAAACTGTAAGCTAAATATCTCATATC
>JABFPB010008342.1:0-10230 GCA_022817645.1 Ceratoteleas bidentatus | reverse complement strand
TTGAAAATTAATCAGATGTCAATTAATCGATTGAAAATTAATCAGAATTCAATTAATCGATTGCAAATTAATCAGATTTCAATTAATCGATTGAAAATTAATCAGATTCAATTAATTGATTAAAAATTAATCAGGTTTCAATTAATCAACAATTTTTTATTAAAAAAATAATTAATCATTAATCGTCGATTAAAAATTTGCCCAACCCTGTTACTTATATTCCCATTTAAATATATTGCTAATAATTATATTCTGAATGTTCATATTGCTGATATTACTTATTCCCCGGCGAACCTGGGTATTTTTAGCTAGTGATATATAAATTTGTTGTTTATAATGTTCATTAGAATATTTTTAGTTTAACATTTCGGGTTTGGTTAAAGTGCATATATATTTTGTAAGCGTTTAATCGTTTTGTAGATGGCCTAAGCTTTTTAATTACACCGAAAGTTTAACAATAATATAACGAATTTAATCTCATTATTATGAATATAATACAATGTGTAAATTATGAAATGGAATGTTTAATTTAGAAACAACAAAGAGTAAAAAAATGCAGACGAAATGGATGGTTAAAATTTGAATTATTTCTTATGTCAGATTATTTGAAGTAGATAAAAAAATATTATAAGAGTAGTCTGGTCTTTATATGAATACTAGCTAAAAATACCCGGCTTCGCCGGGGAATAAATAAAATCAGCAATATGAACATTCAGAATATAATTATTATTAATATATGTAAATGGAAATATACGTAGTAATGGGAAAAACTGCAGTAATGTGATATTTGGAGAGGTAAAGAAAACAAATTGTTTGCATACGTTATATCGATACCTGGATCGAAAAAGGTGCCAACTCAAACTTGCAGTGAATAAGGTGCCAATGCAAACTTGCAGTGAAGAAGGTGCCGATTCAAACTTGCAGTGAATAAGGTGTCAATGCAAACTTGCAGTGAAAAAGGTGCCGATTCAAACTTGCAGTGAATAAGATGCCAATTCATAGCTCGGCCGAATAAGGTGCCAATTCAAGCTCGCGGCCGAATATAGTGCCGACCCTCATGTTATTAAGAACGCCAAATTAAAAAAATTTTTATTACAATAAAACAATCCAAAAAAAAAGGAAAAGACAGGAAAGGAAATAAAGGGTAATGAAATAAAATGAAATAAAGGGAAATGGAATGAAATGAAAGGAAATAAGGGGAAATGAAAGGAAATGAAAGGAAAGGAAAGGAAAAGAATGAAAATTACGGGGCTTAAATGAATACACCAAAATAGAATATTTTTAATAAACGAAAACAAATGTATTGAACGAAAAACAAAAGTTTGTACATTTTAGGTAACAAAACTAATTATGTCTCTGAATAATTAAAAAAAGCTGTTCTTATAAAAAACTTATATGGACGATTTGATAACATTTTTATCAAATTTGATTAATCACTCAATATTTTATTATAAAATTCGTGATGAGTGATTGGAATATATCGCTTATTCAGCATAGTTTGTAAACCTTTCTTTTTGGTTGAACGTAACTCCAAGTTTTGGGTATATGTTGACCTTAATTTGAAGTTTACAAACATTTGCGATTTGTGACATTTGCGTCATTCAGAATTTGGGATTTCTGATATTTTAAACAATTAACATTTGGGATATTTAATATTTGTCCTATTTGACATTTGGGATTTCTAACATTTGGCCCGTTTAACATTTGGGATGTTTAATATTTGGCAGATTAGAAATTTGGGAGTT
Organism: Ceratoteleas bidentatus; assembly: GCA_022817645.1. Classification (NCBI taxonomy): domain Eukaryota; kingdom Metazoa; phylum Arthropoda; class Insecta; order Hymenoptera; family Scelionidae; genus Ceratoteleas; species Ceratoteleas bidentatus. Next base: position 8,485 of record JABFPB010008342.1, on the reverse strand, counting down.
TGATTTTGGTGAAAGTCATATTGATTTTGGGAAGTTGGACATTTGGGAACATTAGACCACCCCCACTATTAGAAATCTTCTGTGTGTGACAGCAAGATTTACTGTTCGTAAAAACCCTCCTGTTTGTCAGAATATGAATGTCACTCTCTGACAATAATTATATGTATTGTTTCTCATAAAACGTAGTTCTGATTGTTCTAAAATAGTTTTCATTCTGTGACAACAAGATATTTGTTTGCGAAAGAAAACGTATGCGCAGCACACTCCTAATAACCCCAAAAAAATAAGTCAACGCAAGATTGAGTTCAACCAGATTTTCTTGTTGTCACAGCATGAAATCTTTTCTCCTAAAGTTATAGTGTGAAAGAACTGAGTTTTCTTCTCTCACAGAAGGATTCTTGATGTGACAATACGACATTTTTCAGAGTTTAAAGTGGTAACTTTTAAGAGTGTAAAGTGATAACGACGGATAATTATAATTGACCTATCTTTAATACTTATCAGACTTTTTACAACAAATTTTGTTTGAAGAACATTACGAAAATGGTGGAACTAAATTCTTCGTCGAAATTATTTTAGGCTTAAAGAAAACAACTAATCGTATAAATGTTTTTTCACACATTTCTTCAAATCATTTAGTTTCTCTGTCATAACCGTAATTTTCCAAAACTTTTCTCACCGATTTAACTGTGAAATCAAAATGAAGTGGAAGGAAAAAAATCGCTCGACTCGCGCACATAACTCGCCGACGAAGAAAAATACCGAATACGAGTCATTATTGCGATAAAGCGGTCGCGGCGTGAGAAACGTCTGTCAAATTCCTAAGAGCAATACGAGTGCCTCACATTTCGCGTCTAATCTGTAGATGACGTGTATGGCGCGAACTGTATATTCTAGTGCAGCGTCAAAACAGATTATACGTTTCAAAAGAATGCGCCATCGATTCATATTTTTGTGCGAATCGGCTTTGAATATTTCACGACACACACGGGGCACAAAAAATGTCGGCGTTCAACGTGAAAGACATTTTGATAAGCCGATTCCTTTAATTATTCATTACAATCAGGGATGGGCAAAATGGGTAATGCCCATTACCCATTACTTTTAATGGCCATTAATATTAATGGCAATTAAAAGTAATTGAATTAAAGTAATGGAACAAATTCCATTACCCATTACTTTTAATGGAGTATTTCAATTACTTTAATTCAATTATTCCATTAAAAGTAATGGAAAATAGTAATGATTAATGGGTAATGATTAACTTTCCATTACTCAATTAAAAGTAGTTGAAAAATCAATTAATCCATTAAACGTAATGATTAAAAATAATTGATTATTCTCCATCAAATAGACTTTTGAACCTTTTTTTCAGTTTATTAACTATTTTGATTGGTTTTTTTACATGAAATTAAGTGATTCTTCTCACTTAATTTTTTTATAAAAAATAAAGTGAGAAGAAGTGCCCACGAAGGTTACCGAAGTTACCCGAAGTGCCCACGAAGGTTACCGAACATACCCGAAGTGCCTACGAAGGTTACCGAACATACCCTAAGTGCCCACGAAGGTTACCGAACATACCCGAAGTGCCTACGAAGGTTACCGAACATACCCGAAGTGCCCACGAAGGTTACCGAACATACCCGAAGTACCAACGAATGTTACCGAACATACCCGAAGTGCCCACGAGGGTTACCGAACATACCCGAAGTGCCCACGAAGGTTACCGAACATACCCGAAGTGCCCACGAAGGTTACCGAACATACCCGAAGTACCAACGAAGGTTACCGAAGTTACCCGAAGTGCCCACGAAGGTAACCGAACATACCCGAAGTGCCCACGAAGGTAATCGAACATACCCGAAGTGCCCACGAAGGTTACCGAACATACCCGAAGTGCCCACGAAGTTTACCGAACATACCCGAAGTGCCCACGACGGTTACCGAACATACCCGAAGTGCCTACCAAGGTTACCGAACATACCCGAAGTGTCCACGAAGGTTACCGAACATACCCGAAGAGCCCACGAAGGTTACCGAACATACCTGAAAATAAAATAATATGTAACAAAATGAAACAAAATGAAAGATAACAAAATGAAACAAAATAACAAAATGAGAAATTAGCACACTCTAAGAACAACTTTCTTGAGAGAAGTAAGTTTCTCTTGAGCCAAGAAACTTTGTTTTGACTCAAGAGAATTTTTCTGGGCTCAAGAGAGTATCTCTTGGTTCAAGAGAGTAGTTCTTAGAGTGCAGTCAACCTCCAGAACAACTTATCGAGTTCAAATGTTTGTTAGGGCGACTTTCTCAGTTCATCACAATATTTTCGTGCAATAGTATTTCTATCATTTGCAATGGCAGGAATACGATATTAGGTCACTAATTAGAACACTCACCTTAATAAATAAATAATACAACAGTACATTTTATTTCAAAATATATTATTGCTTTTGTTTTACAAAATCTTGTTTATGTTACCCTTAAGAACTATACGCATTTCAAAATTTTTGTCGCTAAGCCTATTATGTTTAGGTGCATTCAACATTGTTGCGAAAGAAAATATTCGCTCGATAGGAGCAGATGAAGGAATCGGGGTATTGTGTTTAATAAACATTTCTTTTATCAAATTATGCGATTTTACCGTGTTATAATCCTCTGTTGTAGGCGAATGTAAATATTCTTCTAAAACTTTACATTTTGTATGTGGTTGCTCTTTGTCATTGTTCATAGAATTGTCAGGCGTTGAAAAAACAAAAAATTCTTCTTTAAACGAATTTTCTGTAACAAAACTGGTATCATCGATTTCTGCAGCAGCTTGATTAACTAGATTTTCTACTTTTGCTTCCAAATCAGATGGCAATCCCTTCAGCCAAGTCAATTTAAATCGCGGATGGATTGTGGCCGCAATAGCTGCTAACTCGCCTTCGTCTTCTACGTTAAAAAATTGTTGGAATCTTTTTTTGACCGATTCAATAAATCCATCAATGACAGGTCCACAGAACAAAAAAGTATTCGTTGTTGATATCGATTCCAGCTTTACTTTAAGTGACACTAAACTAGGGCTTAGAAAACCATAATAAAGATAATGTTCCCCTTGTAAAAAATTCAATGTTTCGGATATGTGTTGCAAACATGTCACATACTCTGTTAAATAGTCGAAATCTTCTTGGGTTAGTCTGCTTGAGGCGTCGACATCTAATTCATGATAAAAATCATCAGACATTTTCCCTTTCACTTTAAGAATGGTTTTCACAGCATCATAGTAAGAATTCCATCTCGTTACAACAGGGCGGCCCAACGCACAACGTAAATATTTTTCAATTATTTCACACTGCTTTGGTGAACGTTGTTTATTCCATAACACCTGACAGCGGGACATTGTTTCCTTGTGTTGATTTTGTAACGGAGGATATTTTTTGATTATCGCATTCAAATCTGTTGTGGCCTCTAAATTAAGGGTGTGAGCTGCGCACCGTAAATGAAGTTTTGGAAGACTCACTGGGTCATCAACTTCATTTTCATTATTCTCCTCATTAAGGTCGAGCACGCTTTCTAACTTCTCATCATTTGTTCCTAAAACAGAATTAAAGCAATATGTTCAATCAATACATCAAATGTTTAAACTTCTTATATTATTTAGTATTTTGAGAAATCTGTAATGTCGGTAATGACGCGTTCTGCACGGTCTTAACTGGTTTTTCCTCAAAACCACAGATGCAATAGTTATAATAAAGTTATTACCCAAGTTTGGTTCGAGTTCAATTCCAAAAATTTTGAATGTTTTTACAAAATTAGTTGCATTATCAGTTACAGTTGCTGTTACATTGAGATGATAATATTCGTGAATAGCGTTAAGCATACGTGCTATACGCTCGTAGCTATGCCGTCCGGTAAATCGCCGGCACGCTAGGGTAGCAGAGCAGCGCTTAAGTGTTTCCTCGTCTATCTATTAAGTTGAATCAGATAAAAATTTAAATTAAAATACATGTTTTAACAGTTGACATTAGTACTGTTGTCATTTTCCGCAAATAAATTAATCATTTACCCAATGCGCTGTCACACCAAGAAAACTTTTCCGCTTACACGACCAGATGTCAGCGGTTGTGCACGCGTACGTCTGTCCACTAACCTCCTGTTTGATTGCTGCCATGGTTTCTTCAAACAGAGTTACCATTTTTCGTTGAATAACTCGTCTGCTCAAATGGTGAATGCTTTTATTTTTACCTTCTGTAAGTCCCAGGTCTAAAAATTAAATTATAAAAATGTAATTAATTTTTTTTAATTCAATAAATGAAAATATAATCTTATTTAGGTATTGATTTTAAAAATATAAACTGTAAATACGTAAATGAGTTTTGATTAATTTAGTATTAATACATTGAAAAAACCTATTAGTAAAAGTTACAACATATCTCGTTACTTTTACGATATATATCGCAAAACTACGAATTTGTTCACAAATCATTACAACTAAAAGTTCGCAGAAACTAGAGCCAATAACAATGCATTGTTTGGTTGGAACTACCAATCAGTATTACTTTGCATAATGTCTAAGCATAATGTCGAAACTTATTATACCCTCAATATTATACCCTACATATTTTTAATAACTTTTTATACTAGGTTTTTCGGTTTATTTTTTACAACTAGGAAAAACCAAACAGTAGAACTCCGTGACTCGAGATTATCTAAACTATACATATCGCCGTCTGCTCTAGTTAGTATTAAAAAAATAATAAAGCTTTTGTACATATTTAAGTAAAATTAATTACCATCAAAAATCCTCCTAAAATTTGGATTATCCACAATGTTGAAGGAGGAATACGTGTCGACGATATACTTTATGACGTTAACTGTAAAACGTTCTTGCATTGATTTAGCATTCTTTTTTGCTTCTTTGGGGACAGCTTGTCTTTTTTAGGTATTCCTTATAGATCTCAGGATGGAATTTCTGAAATGCAATAATTGTTAATAAGAATTGTATAAGAAATCGAATTAGAATTTGAAAAGTGAAGTAAAAACTTAAAATGAAATATTTTATTAATAAAAATAATTTTAAAAATAATTACTTTTGAAAATTGAAAATTTTTAGTGTTGATTAAAGGTACTTTGATTAAGTTAGGAAGAAGTCAGCGAAGCAACCATTATTATGACACCGAATAAAATATAAAAAAACGTTAAGGTCGTGTCGAAAGCGTGATTGCCGACATTACAGATTTTCCAAAAGACGTCTAAATAAGAATGTGGGCACTGATTTAACGACCACAGCGAGATTTTTGTGTTCACTGTTTTTACATACTTTGACCGCAAAATAAACTTCGTTCGTATTTAATTATAGAAGAACAGTGATTTCTAATGTTCTACTTTCTAGAGGTGGAAATATTTGTAGAACTCACTATTTTTCCAAACGGCATGTTACAAAATGTTACTTTTTACTTTTTTTATGGCTAAAAACAGTCTACCATAAATGCAGAATCTCGCATTGGTCAGCATTGTAAAAATATCAACAAATGATTTTTTTACATGGAAAGTCCCTAATTCCGTTGCAGTAGACTTTCGACTTGGCCTTAATTCAGATGAGATTATATTTCATCGTTAAAAAAATTGCATGAAGTAGGTTTATAGATTGTTCAAGAAATGTACAGTATCTTTTTGGTTTATAATTATAAATAATGTGTACCTTTAAATGGGTGATAAAGTTTGATGAAATCGCCAAGGATCCTTTTATAGTTTTATCACAAGTTACGCATGTCGCTAATATTACTGATCCATCTGCTTTTGATTTTTGGTACATAATGGTATAATATTTTTCATCAAAATGTAACCGCTTCGAGCAATCCTTTTCCAAGCTTAAAATTGTCGACGATTGCTGGGGGTCATTTGTCACTTCTACTGTTTGGGATTTGTCTTGGTTATCCATAATCTCTACCGAAATAATAATGTAGTTTAAGGCATTTGTAAGTTTTGCAGTTACATAACTTGTTTGTTCAAAAATAAAGATTACACAAAAATATCAAAGAAAACTATAGGTTTTTGTTATGTGTAGACATGTCATTGATGCAGTGTTTAATTATTATTTTTTTTACAAAAGTAATTTTTCATCATTTGGAGTGGAAAACCTCCAGCGGAAAAAATGGCTTTCTGCGTCTTTCTTATGTAAAAATATTGTACTTAATAAGGTAAGAAATTCGAATTAAATCCAAAATTCCCTCACTAGTGCCGTAATGAACGGTTTTTTACCTTCTTCTGTATCTGAAGATATACTTAACGACCGACTTGAAGAACAAATATCTTCCAAATCGTCCGATCCATCAGCCACAGGAAGTTTTCGTTTCTTTGAAACCACTACAAAAAATTTAGAAAATAAACTTAAATTACGTATGATTCTGAATCTTAATTTTTTTAAAAATATTTTTCGCAAACAAAAAATATGATGGAAACAGAGTAAATGCATCAGCGAATGTCCAGTGTAGATTTTATTCAAATGTTTCTGATAAAAAATCAATAGTGCATCTTTAATTAACTGCATGGAATCACTTTTGTATTAAAGTTACGAAATAAATAGGGTCAAATATAGTAATATTTGTATAATAATATTAAAAGTCCGAATTTATCGGTGAATGTCAAATTGACCCTTTCAATGTCCACACTGTAGCAGTAACCCAGTGAACCAAAAATTGGCTTTACTCGAAATTGGGTAATAATTGGGCAAAAGCAACCAATAATTGGACAATCGGACTGGTTTAGGTAATTATTGGTCAATTTTGGGACAATGTAGTACACTGGGGAGCAGTCAGAGTAATATTTCTGTTATAAGTATCTTAACCGAGGTATAATTAACTAAAAATAGTGTTATGTCTCGGATTGCCAAATGTTCGAACTGTTCAAGAGTGAATAAAGTTTGAATATGTTCGATCAGTCCAAAAGTTCAATTGTTACAACTTAAACTCTAAAAAAACCTACTCTCTATGTTGTTTTCGTCTTCCTAGTTATATTCAGGATCGAATTAGAAAATGTCGCTTTATACACAAGATTGATGGAATCATCTGTAAAAAAAATAAACAAAAGGTTTATACAAAGAACACATTCTTATTAAATTCAAATCTGTAGTAACAGATTCAACTAAAAGAAAGATAAACTTATCTGATAACCCTAGTGGAAATTTTTTCCTGGTATTTCTCTGGAAATCTCTGGTTTTTTCCTGGAAATCTCTGGTTTTTTCCTGGAAATCTCCAGAATTTCACTAGCATTTGTTTACAATACTCTGTGATTTCTCTGTGATATACTTATTATCCAATTATTTTCCTAAGTTACTTCTGGGAATAACTATACGTTTTCATGAGAATTTTTTGTATTTTCTCTGGAAATCTTTGCGAGGAATTTTTTCTGCTATGAATTTTTTTAACAAAAACTTTTCTAACAAAGAATTTTTCCTTCTCGCATTTTCTAACAAAGAAAATGCGAGAAGCTGAAACTGAACCACACGAGGGAAAAAGGAAACAGGAATCATTGTGGCCAATTTTCAAAATTCATCACCAAAAGTCCAGATATATCTACGACCTATTTTACCGACGCGAAACCATTAGCAGAGAACTGTATGACTATTGTTTAAACGAAAACATAGCAGACAAGAATTTGATTGCCAAGTGGAAAAAGGTTGGATATGAGAACCTGTGCTGCCTTCGGTGTATACAAACCAGAGACACCAATTACGGCACAAACTGTATCTGTCGGGTTCCAAAAGGGAAACTGGAGAAAGGAAAGATTGTTGAGTGTATTCACTGCGGCTGCAGAGGATGTTCTGGATAATTTTTGGAAAAATACAAAAAAATCGGGCCTTTTCAGGGCCAACAAATATATCGAACTTGGAATATTGTCAGATTGTTACATGGTGGAAGAGAGAGGATGAGAAATTTTAAAATGCCTAGGAATGTAGTTATACATTGGTAGGTATTTTAAAATATTGAAATCTTTAGTTTGGGATATGGATTGGCTCACTTTTGGACCAAGACATATATAAAACTAAAAATATCTTTGAATTGTGAGATAGAGGATGAGAAATGTTGAAATTTTGAAAAGCCTAAGGATGTAATTATACATTGCTAGGCATTTTTAAATATTGAAATTTTTAGTTTGGGATATGAATTGACCCATTTTGGACCAAGATATATATCAAACTAAGAATATCTTTTAATTGTGAGATCGAGGATAAGAAAATTTGAAATTTCAAAATTTCTATGTAATTATACGTTGATAGACATTTTGAAGTTTTGAAATTGAAATTTTGGATATGAATTGGCCCATTTTGGGCCAAGACATATATCAAACTAAAAATACCTTTCAATTGTGAGGTGGAGGATGATACATATTGAGTAAGAATTCCTGAAGTGGACCACGAATTTTCATTTAGTCGAAAATATTTAAGAAAAACAGATATTTGTAATGTATTTACTTGTGTAACCAATATGTTGAAATGTTTCGG
>JABFPB010008341.1:0-10231 GCA_022817645.1 Ceratoteleas bidentatus | reverse complement strand
TCGTTTAACCGTCAGTGGAAATTATTGTTTCGGTACATGGATAACCTTATCGGAATATATTCTTAGCGTAAGATGACCATTTTTTAGAGTGCTGAATTCATCAGTTGCGCGCAAATCAACTAAATACTCAGTTAAATTGACTGAGTAGTACTATTTTTTCTCTCAGTGTAGAATCGAGTAGAAAATATCTCGTCAACGAGATCAATTGAAAATTCACATTTCTCATTTCCGTTTCAGAACCAGACCTTTCGTTTCCAATCACGATGACTCGATTTTAATCTTTGACGCAAAACACAATATCACTGCGATTACATAAATTTGCACACGCAGAATTACTTTCTTTTAACCTTTAAAACATTTCTTCACTTTTATTAACAAACGGGTCAGACCGTCACTTAATTCTTTTTCCATATATCATGAAATTTCGCGAAATCTTCCTTTAAAAGTCGAATAGGCGCGAAAAAATGAACTCGTCATTCCCCAAGTACAGAGGTGCGTTGCACAAAAAAATTCGCCTGCAATTTAGAAATCGGAAATGGTGACTGTGAAATTTGAACACCATTGCACAGTCCTTTTTTACGATGAGGCGTACAAAGTTCTCGTAATAACATATCCATAAAAGTTTGCAAACGATGTTGCATCAAGCCGGCGCAACGATTCAGTTAATTAACAATAACAATAACGCTATAACGTAAGTAAATAATTTAAAAGAGATCTAGCGCGTGGCAAACTTTGGAACTCTTGTACTGGTCTACGTGTTCATGTTTTCACTCCTCAGAAAACTCGCTACGTGAATGCATAATTAATAACATCATTTCGAAATGGCCATTCATTTTCGTGAAACAAATTCTAGTCGATGGATTGTTTCTACTGGATTGGATAAATGCTGATTCTGAAATGTTACATTACATATTAACAAGAGAATTCTCCTAAAATTGTATTTCCTCATTGAAATGAGAGAATTTTTTGTTTTTATCGCTTTTTTTATACAGCTTACATTAATTGGTTATAAATAAATACGTAAATTAATTAGCATGCATTCTGTAGTCTAAAGTTGCAATGAAATTAAACAAACGACATTATTTCAGAAAAAAGTGGCACAATGCACGCGACAACCCAATAAAAATTTTACAGCCATTTTATGCTGTCGCGGCATCGCAATTAAAGTGACTTGGTCGTAACAATATTTCGCGACTTGCTTTACACACCGCGGGAGATTTAAACGGCTGCACCGCGACCGCGAAATGGGCGTCTCGGCAAATTGTTAACAACACTCCAAGTACATAATTTGCACGTATTATGTTTGCGACGCATTCTTTCTTTGCAGCTACTCGCATAATTTCACGTATCTTTAGTTTTCGATGCGGCCTTCCCCTAAATTGCTTGCCATTTATTCCAGCTGCCACGAACCGACGAATGAATGCATCAAACACAAGGTGAGTGATAAGCTCGACGTCTATTTGTGCAACCTGTATAATATCATATTTGTCTATAAATTAAGCGAAAAAACCTGGAACAGATAACTTGTTGATTTCGACAGAGGTTTTTGCATTATTTATTGTTCTTTATTATTATTTTAAAGGTTAATTTCTTATCATCGTTTTGCAAATCGAACAGTGTAATCACTGGTAAACACGATACATAAGACTGGCACAATACATTCGTCGCTTCAAATTTACGATGAGGTATCACGCAAGTCGTACGTATTAAGTGCGCCATTCAGCAAAGATTTTTTCCTTCAGTATTTTTTAATTGTGCAAGCTTAAACATAAAATATACCTTTTTTAAACCCAATGACTGTCTTAATTACTATGGTAATTTGAGTTAATTAAAACTTACGGATACTTCTGTAAACAAGAAATAATTCATTTACGGAAATAACTACACTAGAAAAAATACAGCTTCCTAGTGGGAAATACGTTTGTAGACGTTTAGATATTTATGCTGTCTATTTTGTGAAAAATATCTTGATTGAAGACACTTTTGCCGTCTATTTTGCCAAAGTGTCTTACAATTATACACCTGGTTTTCACAGTGTATAGCTTGAGTATTTAAACAATATGTAACAAGACTTTCATTATGCTCATTATTCATTACGTTCGTTTTTTAATGCAATCATTTCTTCACCTCCGTTTTATTGTTTTTCTATTACCTAAAAAGAATAATATGCCAAGCGATCTTACACGAAACACTGAAAAAGACTAATCTGATTGAGTCCTTTCAATAGGGTAATGAATAAGAACTCGCGCATATACAGAGGTACAATGTCTCCTGGTGTCGAAACACTTGTCGCAGAGCCACAATTGAGCGTAATAATTATATAATTATCTGCGGTTAACGCTCTTTTTATCACATCTTATGGCTCAGAATCTTTCTACAATGATGCATTGCAGAGCCGCAAGACCCTTGACCGCTTCTCAATCTTCTAAAACAATTTTAAATTCTAAACATTTTTTGTTCTACGAAAATAAATTACCCGCTCGTGCTCGGTCATAATCTCTCAATTCACAATTGTTCGGAGAATTCTACTGCAAAATATCGGTCAAGACTTCCCATTCTTCTGTCGCGAATCATCCGTCAAATGATTTGCGTCCATCTCATTTTTCATCGATCACATTGATAACGCGATTCGACCGGCATTAGAAAGTCAATTGCAACGCCCTCCAGCGCACGCTTCTATTGTTCCGAGACGACTTGCATTTCATTTTCACTTAACACTTTACTTGGCAAAACGTGTAACTAAACGCGAACAATAACCCGCGCCATTACGACCGCACTAATCGCGGCACAAGCCATGACATGTTTCGTTATCTCAGAAAATCTTTTAAATTTCTGAACGTTTAATTTCCAATCACGCGTTTGCCTTTGAAAAAGTACAAACCTATTCCTTTTTTGCTCGAACGGCGCGCAATTTCCTTGACGCAGATCAATTTAATTAAACACTTTAACGCTTACCCTGAAAAAACAACAAAAAATGGATCAACGGGTTGCTCAGGGAACTCATGCCGGATGAGGGTTTGGACGATATTGTTACGTTTAAGTTTTTTCAGCGCGCGACGGAAAAGGAAGCAAGAATGGTATGCCATTATCCGATTTTGTAATGTACGTAATATTATATAATTTGGTAACATACTGTATGTGATATAATTTCGTGACAGAATGAAAGAAAAAACGGGATCACGTGTGCCTTAATTTCTTACAATGTGACAACGTAATTTATAGAAAGTCAATATCGCGTGAAGAATTAGTTTGTAATGTTGCGCCAATGTGGCGTTAATTTTATCCCGAATCGCATAAACATCAGTTTTTGTGTATGCAAATATAGGGCGGCGAGGTGTCTAATCGGACGAAGCAACGAGTTGCGCGCAACGAAATAACGATCGATAAAAAAGAGTTTATAAACTGCTTTGACAGGTGATATTTTTCACTACTTAAAGATGCGACTTTTTTCATCTCTTTGCAATACTTGTACAGAAAAGTGTTCGTTGCACAATTTAATTCGATTTAAGTCAACAATGTTATTACAACACTGTTTATATTACACGCGAAGAAGTCATGGCAATCGAAAAAAATCGCGAAAAAACGGCTATAAAATCTGCTTCGCTTTATAACGATTAATCACATCAATGCTTCGTGCATCTCGATTGGTAAATTCATAAACAAATATGCTGCGCCGCATTTAGAGCGGATCACAGACTTTTGATCGTTAAGTTGTTTATTGAGGCTTGTCCTATATACCTGGTGTGCAGACAGGGTTGAAAAAATTTATGCGTGACACGTGTGCTTACGACTAATGTAAATTTGTTTTTTATCAAACTCTTATAAAGCCGTGTTAATTTCTTTATTCTTTATTTGATATCGATGAAAATCTATTTCTGTTACCCCGGACGTCTTAATTATTCGAAACATTGTGACGTTAAGTACCATTAGTAATCGAGAGAAGATAAATAATGCTGAAATGATATTTAAATCTCCCTTAATTCTCAAGCATTCTACGCCTTGTGGAATTTTTGAAATTGGGACCTTGAACTTAACTCCTTTCCATAAATATATAATTCATATGCCTCGGACTCGTTAATTTCATTGACGTCACGTTCATTAACAGTTTATTAATTGGTTGCATTCACTTATTATTATTTTATCGATATTTGCTTCAAGTTCCCACAGTCGGATATGGGAACAGCAATTATTTCTTAAATATTTCATTGCATTTTTGTCGAGAAAATTAATTATTGCAAAATAATTCATGCAAAATGAGTAATGCGGTAGGAAAGAGAATTTATGATTTTAAACCTTTTCAGTTAAAGTTCATTGACGCATAAGAAAGATCGTGGATGACTCTGAACATTTGAACCCGATGACCATAAGTGACGGGAAGATCAGCTATATTACCGACCGCTCCGACGAGAAAGAAAGACTGGTGCCGCGTGGTCGACTCTTGCACTGCAGTTTGGCAGACAATCACTAGACGGAGACACTTTCAGAATGAATATTAATGTTTTGCACATTCGAGTACAATGCAAGCCATATTGCGCTTATGCTTCACACAATAAAACTAATGAAATTTAATCCACGTATTGCAATTTGTTTATACAAACTGTCACTGCGTTAAATTATATTACAAAATTATCACGCAATTTAGGGAATTGGACGTATGCAGTATTGCAAACTGGTTTTGCAATAGTTTGAACATTTCAGGTTCAAATAATGATCAGATTATGTTTACGAAAGCTCACTCCGTACAAATACGAACTACAACATCAATGAAGTAAAGAATATTTTTATATTAATAAGAGAAATTTATCAAGAATCAATATAAGGAATTTCACGCTGGAAACAACTGTACGAACTGCAGAAAAAACACAGGGTTTTAATCGGATGAAATTATATTTTGAACATTTTTTACGCAATTCTCTGTTTCGCGTGCAGATACGATCAGAGAAAGTTTCAGAATTACTTCTTCAATGAATCGCAAAATTACTCGCTGAATAATGTTGCTAATGTCATAAACCTCGAGAATGACTTCGTGGGTTATAATATTAATCACTCAAATTCGAATTTCGTTGAAATATACTTGTTTTCACGTTTGTTTCACTTCAATTGATGATGGTTAGCAGAAAATAAAATACGTCATTATGCTCCCGAAATATTTTGTTGATATACAGCTGTAGGAAAGTGAATAATCATGTGCACCAAATGATTTATTCTGGTTCGTTGTTTCATTATGTGCGAGGGTGTTACGAACGACCTTGCATTGTCTCCCGGAAAAGAGAAAGAGAGATGTTAATTAAAATCCTCGTCAATTTATTCTTCGTCTGTGGCGATTGTTCAAGTAATGTCAAGATCACTAAGGCGTTAAAACACCTCAAAACATTGTCACGTTAATTGAGAAGGTAAGGAACATGACATTTTAGCCTCGCAAACAGTCAGATCATTATTTATTTCACAAAATTACAAGTGGGTATGTTTTATATTGGTTTGAATTGCAGAACACATTGTAATTGATTATAATCTTGTAAAAGATATTGCGTCGGATTGGATATCACATTTCTGTTAATTTTGACAGTAAGGTCTCAATCTTCACAACAGAAATGTTAAAAAATTGCATTCGTGTCGTATATTTTCTAATGACAAAAAATATGTAAAAATTTAATATAGGCTATCATGTAGATATCATGTCATGTTCACATATGACATGATATCTTAAATGTAATCAAGGTATGATGTTCAATTCCCTAACTGTAAAACGGTCGCGTGAACTTGACTTTGCTCCTTATCTTGATTTCGACGACTGGGTGAAACAGCGTGCGGAAGAACCCGTAATCTCAATTCAACATTATGCAACGATTGGTATTATTAAGTCGAAACACAAGCCTTTTGACACGCGTACCGGAATGACAAAATGAGCTACCCTGAAATCGATTGAATGGCAATAAGTTCAGAGTCGAAGTAATAACGCGACCCATTAACTTGAAAATGTCAATTTTATGTAATCGATTACCATCATTTTCACCTGCTTATCGTTATAACCCTATATTCCTCGACTTCCTTTCTACACCAAAATCCAAATCTGGAACCGAACTTCCCGTTCACTTTCATCTTCATACCGAGCTCTTTTAATTGCAGCTATCACACGCCGTTGCGAAATCAAAAGTTATTCCCTCAACGACAAATTACCATCCGGTTGTACGCACGACCGTAATCAATATTATGATATATCGAAGAAAGTAGTTTCGTCGAGTCGCGAAAACACGCGGCGCGCCGGGCGTGCAACCCTTCCTCCGTGTATTGCTAAATGACAGTTTCCTCATTGTTGAGAATCGATCACGCCAAATTACGATGTTCCCGAAGGAGGCATACTTAAGCGGCGACTCTATACTTTCGGCCTCCGTTGATTACGACATAACAATTACGGCGTTGTCACAAAACGTTACGCATTGCAAAAAGGAATTTTTCCTTCTAATAATGCGTCCCCAAGAAACCACCGTCGGGCAGTGTCAACCATGCAGAAAAAAACGTACGTGCTTTCACGTTAAAACCGCACAAGTACTCGGTCCTTCATTATCGTTGCTTTATATAGCGATCATCCACCCATGGGCCCAGTTAGTTCTTAGCGCCATCGCGAAAAACGTTCGTCGAGCGACGCGTCGAGCATCATGTAAAAATCGACAATTGATTTCGGTGACGCAACAGGCACCACGGTCATGCTCCAAAACGAGCAACAACGCAAGTAAACCGAGTTGTCAAAATGTCGAATATAAATCTTGTGCTGGTGTCGGCGTTGCTCGGGGTCGTCGTACCCGCGTATGGTAAACCGATTGTTGCGACGACCCCGGTATCGGTTCCGCTTGGTCACTCCATTGACGTGTCTGGTGCGCCAAAAGTGGTCGACATCGCCCTACCACTGACCCTTTCTACAACCGAGGATCTCATCTCCTGGGCGACCTACGCGATCCGGCTAATGGCATCGAGAATTAACGTGACCGTAAACCACACTAGAAATGACTCTAAGTCTGTGCTCCACGGGAATGTCTACAACGCCGAAGTGATACCAAAGGTGGAGGCCTTCGTTGAAAAAATGATGAAGCAGATGCCAAAGATGAAACCGATGGCCCCTACAAGACCCACAATCTACAGGACAGATGACAGTGTGCCGAAGGGTCCAAATGCGACACCACGCGGTTTCGAACAGATCATCCTTTCCAGTACGGATAAGCCTTCAGCTAGCTCCAGGTCCTTTGACGTGTACCCGAAGGCTACTGACCCTAGGTATCCATTTAATCCCTTCGCTGGGTTCTTCATAGAGCCCGTTCCGGAGCTCAGTCCGTTCATCAGGTACGCGCCCAACATCGCGGCTGGGCACCACCAACCAAGTGGTACCAGAGTGTTTCCAGAGCACACTATCTTCCCTGGGGTGGGCTATCTTCCGCTGGGCAATCGAAATAACCCATTCTCGAACCCTCCAACGAAGAACACGTCGGGAAATCAGGATTCACGAAAGGAACCTACTACAACTTCGCCTACACCGACTATGGAACTGACATCCCCGGAAAAGATCCAGAGTTTCAACAACGCATTTAAATTTGATGGAGAATCGACAACTCCGAGGCCGCTAATCACAGTTCCATTCGAGGCTTTCATCACGATAACAAGAGAGGGTGCAGGGTCACCGGCGCAGATAGTTGCTTCAACGACCACAGCAATACCTCGGACATCGTTACCAGGGACAACGGTTTCCGATTCGTACTCTACGATAAACAATCCGAGCATCAATGATTATTTTACGACAACGGTACGAGACCCTCCTGATGACTTTCCGCCCTTTTTTACTACGAACGGGGCAAAATTGAAAGAAAACCAGACTACGAAGGTGGAAGTAGTGTTTGATGAAGTGGAGACCACTACTCCGAAGGTGGATAAGAAGAAGTCAAAAGGGAAGAAGGGGGGGAAAGAGCGGTTGACGAAGCAAAAGAAGAAACAGCCAACATCGCCAATCGCAGATGCGGTGATGAAGCTCATCGCACCCAGGAAACGGAACCAAACCAGTAACAATCAGTCGCCAAAAGAGGACCTGACCCCACCAATCATTCGGATTGTCAGCGAAAGGAATCAGAAACTGCAAAAGCAGCTAAGCAAGAAGGTACTTTGGTTTTCGTCGGTATAAAGAACAGTGGACCGCATGTAGGAACGTGATAAAGCGAACATTTAATGCCCGTAGTAAACGTCAGACTGCAGCAGTTTTTGTGTGCGGATTTACATGGCATTAGCATTTATAACTCGCGAATAATTCAGCTGAGTGGACAAGACGATTGTTCCGAGCAAATTTGTAAGACATGAATAAGCATTTCGTGTAAAGGATCGCAAATTTATGTCGGGCTGCGAGAAAGTGAAACCAATGGATTTTAAATACGAACGGGCATCTTTCTCGTCGCCACTTGGTTGCGGTCTTGCTCCCGCAGTTTAAATAATTGTCATTAATAATGCATACCAGTGAGGTTTGTTGATCGTCAGGCTCGTCAGCGGGAGAAAGATCGCCATTGTGATACGAAAAGTTCGAAACAATTTGAAAAAGTGTCCCCGATGATCAAGTCAGCTATTAATTCCACGTTTCGTGATGTTTAGTTAATTCATTCCGACATGGAATGATGGAATACTATCATATCTGTCAGTATTCCATCGGTTAAGTTAAATATTGGTTAAGTTAACTTAACAATAGGCAAGATGATTAATAGTAATCGATTCTCATATATTTTAGAAGAAAAACCGACTTCAAAATGGCATATTAGAGGATGGTGAAGTCGATGACTACGATGACGAGGTAGGAAACGACGGGTTTTACGTGGACGAGTGACAAATTTTTGCTTCAGTATTGTGTAACATGAAATTTCTCGTAGAAACTCGGCGAAACTGACAGTGAGAGCCATAGCGAAGAAGATGACGATAGAATTAATGAAACTGGTACCAGTGGCAGTCAGGAGGAGGACGACG
Organism: Ceratoteleas bidentatus; assembly: GCA_022817645.1. Lineage (NCBI taxonomy): Eukaryota > Metazoa > Arthropoda > Insecta > Hymenoptera > Scelionidae > Ceratoteleas > Ceratoteleas bidentatus. The sequence goes on along the minus strand of JABFPB010008341.1, from coordinate 1,243 downwards.
ATGACGAGGACGAAGAGGAAGAGGAAGTTGGGTCGGTTCAGGCGATTATCGATCTTTTGCCCCTTGTTGCACCTGTTCTGGAAGATCTCAGTGATGTAAGGATTGATCGTCATATCACATTGTAAAAAAAAGATTTAATTTTATAACATATTTACTTGAAATCAGTTGCAACTAAATATGCATGAATATAAAGTCGCACTTTAAATTTTCACCATGTATAATTGAAACAAGATTCATAACCGCACAAAATTTTACTCACATTTCGGAAGCCTGTGAAATGATTAATTATTAGTTATCGAATGACTGAAATGATAAAAAGTACAGCTTTTAAACGATGTTAACCTCACTCAACGCTTCAATAGATATAACCTATTGCACAGACAAAAAAATATAAATACGATTTATTCGGCACTCGCTGTACAGTTTTCGAGTTCCAACTTAAATTTTCAACCGTAACTTGAATTTCAAAGTAACTGATATACACGTATACAGAGATTTCAAGATGTAATTTTAAAATTAAACTAAAATACTCAACTATACTAGAATTTTAAAGTACATCTTGAAATTTGTAGTATATATGCATGAAAACTTGGTTTAAAAACTAAATTTCCTTTTTACAGTGCAGAACATTACCCAGTGGGAAATTGCCAGAGAACCAAATTGCCAGTACTGAGTCAGTACTGGAATGATAACGCCACACTACAAAAAGAAGTGTTTCATTTTAACACACTTGTGTCCATGATTTTAAAACACTTCATGGCGTTTTATAAAAATGTTTCATTTTAAGACACATCATCAGTTAAACGGATATATCGGTTTTATAGGCAGGGAATTTATGTTAACCTCAAAAGTAGTTTTCAGTTTCGTAACATCCCAGTCAACCATGATGTTCGTAATACTATCGCAGCGGTACCGCCGTTTTATAAACATTAAAAAGGCAGTACCGCTGCGGTATTATTTCGAACATCATGGTTGTCTGGGATGACAGTGTTCGAATGTGGAATGTGCTTCTTTGCGACAGACATTGACACGTTTCGAACTGCCAGTCGAAGCGCCAATGACATAACCTTAATGACATGTGTCTGCCGTCTGAAGTTAGCATAGTATCGAAATTTTCAAAAACATCTATATGTGTTTTATAAGATGCGTTTTGGAGGAGTAATGTGTTCCCGTGTTGCGAGTTCCTACAAATTCCTAAATGAAGCAAGACTTTTAGGAACTAATAGGAAATATGAAACCGAAA
>JABFPB010008340.1:0-10228 GCA_022817645.1 Ceratoteleas bidentatus | reverse complement strand
ATATGTATTAAATTAAGATGCAATGTCTTATTTTAAGACACTTTTTTAAGACGTCTTAAAAATCTCTACAAAAAGTGTCTGAAATTAAGACACTTGTTTTAGCGGTGATAAAGTAGTTGCCTACGAGGCATACTTTGATGTAATTTTTCTCGAAAATTAGGCCCGTAAGCCCTGATTTTTATTACAGTTTCGGAAAACTTATGATTCAAAGAATTCATTTTGATTAAAATAAACACATTCTTTAATAGTTCCCTTTTTGCCACAACATCCTTAACAAATACCACCTTCAAACACTTCGTGGTTTCCATTTCATAAAAAACATCTACATTCAATACACTCCGAGCATCTTATCCCGAAAGTGTCTCATACTAAGATACTTTTTGCATTGTTCTCATCCAACTCCGGTTACCATCGCGTCGCCAGACTCTTCCCAGACCCGATTTCCCCAGAACAAGTGTTCGAAAGACGAAAAGATGCGAAAAAATCGCAGCTCGGCCATGAAAAGTCGAGTACATCAGCCCGCGGAGTAATAATAGCGCTTATCATGATTAATAGCCGTGTACACTCGTTCCGGAAAGTGCGCTGCTCGAAAGTCGTCGTCGAACGCGAGACGTCGCCGAGATAAAAGAATGGCTGGGCGGTCGGCGGGGGGAGGGAAACGGCAGGCGGCGGCAGGAGGGGAGGAGAAAAAGCGCGAGTCAGATTGCGTATTTCAAGGCCAGGGTCGCGCGCTCAAAAGGAGGATGCGAATAGAAATAGCGAGCGGTGGCGCTGGTCCGCGATTTCTCTGGCCAACTCGGGACGGATTCGAGCTCCCCGATAAACGACCTTTAAAGGTGGCCGACCTGCTCGACAGCTGACATTCTCTCTCCCGCATCCTTGCCAAACACTTTCGAAATGCCAAAATTCGGCCGTAAATCAGACGAGAAATGCACGTACATTAACGCCCGGCGCCCGATCGTCAAGTGGCCTGATTATCCAATCATTTTTTGTAAACACTTTTTCGAGGTGGTTGAACGGGTCGTCAACAGAACAGGAATGTTTGGGAATCGAAAGAGTATGAGTTTGAGATACGTTCGATGAAAGGATGGGAACTTCTTTTGAACTTTTGTGTAACCTTTGTGTCTTCACTTGATAAACGTTTCGAGGGAAGTTAAGGAAAGGTTTCTGGAAGAGTTGGAGAAACGTTTGGATTGCGAGTCTAAACGTTTCAACAACTTTTTAAGAACGTTGTTTGAATAATTGTAGGAAGATTTGATAAACTTTACTCTCATTTAAAAAATCTCACTAGGAATCGAACTCAAGCCTCCAATTTGCTAAAAGATCCGTCCTTTTACTAATGTTTCATGAAATAATTTCTAACCTTCCCAAAACTTGGTCGACAGTACATTCGGAGGTTAAACGAACGTTTTACAAACGTTTTCAACTTTTTCTTGAACTATTCTGAAACTCATTCTTCCATGCTTCCATTCATCGTTCCATTCAGGAAAAATTTCTTGAACTTTTACCCTCTGTTTTACATTGAGAGAGAAAGATCAGTAAAATTAAAATGTCAATGAAAAAATTATATTGTAAAAAACAGTAAAATGTACTCTTGAAACAGTAATTTTTACTGCTGAAACAATAGAATTTACCATTTGTTACTGTAAAAAACTGTAAAACTTACTGTTGAAACAGTAATTTTTACTGATGAAAGATTAAGAAAAGAAATGTACTATTGAAACAGTAATTTTTACAGCTGAAACAATAGAACTTATTGTTACAACAGTAAATTTTACTGTTTTTTACAATATAATCTTTTCATTGTCGTTAATATCCCACCATCACTGTTAAAACAGTAATTTTTACTGGTATTTTTCTCTCAGTGTCACTATTATATATTATATCTATTATATCTACCCAAAATTGATTCCAAATATGTTCCTGCTGAATTAGAACATTCTGAAATTTGAGAGAATCCCCCTTACGGTGAAATCTAAATTTAAATTCGAAACGGAACCTTTAGCGGACGATTTCACGCGGTAGAACGAATTAACTTGGGATGGATAGTTGGCAGCGAGTTACGAGTTCAGAGTGTACTAATTATTTTTAAATCATTTTGTGTGAGGCTTTGTTTGTACCTATCCAAATTATATAAACTCACATTCAGTTCAATGATAAAAGTTTAACATGAATAAATACTTCAAAACCTGAAATCATTCTTTAAAACCATAATGTGAAAATCACTTCGCAATGAAGAGCTCCTATTACTTTGCGCACAATGTCGAACAAGAAACAATTTTTGTAACAAAAGTAATTTGACTTGATATAAACCTGGCATGAGATCATGTGCTGAGTGTGCTGAATTCAAATTACTTTTAATGCGAACATTCACGTTGAAACTTGTCCGTGATGCACTTTTATATAACACCGCTTCACGTGCAAAGAATTATCCGAACAAAAACATTTTGAACAATATTGATTTAGTCCAATTCCCGGCTCTTTCGCAATACAAATATTTATATCTGCAACTGTTTAACCTCCCTAACTTATGACTTTTTTACCAATGACGACATACTTTTGCGAACTTTTCCTGAAAATTCCATTACGATAATTTACAGCCGTTCCCAAACTGCCGAGCAAATCGGACGTTTGGCGCTCGATCGGATTCTTCGGTGCGACATTTGTTTGACATTTGCGAGTTATTACTGTAGAACACGACGGTTCGACGTGTCGCGGGGTAATTGTTTGCACGCCGCGGTCTCGAATGTACCGAAATAATTGCCGGCAAACGGTCGTTTTGTATCGGCGCCGATATCGCGCGTTTATGGGAAAATAAAAGTCGCGCGGGGCCTTGGCAGGGCAACCTCTGACGCGGCGGCAAAGCAAACACTTTCAATGTTTTAAGTGCGAGGACGAGAGGAGTGTTTTAATTCAGAGCGAGCAGTCACTGATGGCCACACTCCAATTTCATTTAACCTTAGTGTTTTTCGACGCGAGTCAATGCCTTCCCGACAATTAGTCGGGATAATCGGTCGATGGTTTCTGCGATTTTTTGCAGACGGGACATTTTTTGCAACTGGAGCAAGGTTTGCCCAAAAATAAAGAACGAAGCAAAAACCTTTGGAATAACATTTTTTAACTGCAGAAAGAAAACGAGTTTTCGTTTGCAAAATATTAGGTCGTTGAAATTCGATTATTTTTGGACAATTTGGAAATTGAGTGGAGGCAATTCGGCGTTGAAAACCGCTGGACATTCGCGTCAAGGCCCTTTTCGAGGAATCGTTATAAATAGCCGAAAACTCGAAAAAGGGAGAATGGCGAGAAGGAAATTATGGCTGATTATGGAAATTCGTGATGAGGATTTTATCGAAGAGGCTCTGAATTTGTGTGGCATTTTTCGGGCCACGCGTTCGCGACCGGAAAACATATTATTAGGAGGTTTTCTCGTTGTGAAACGCGCTTGGCGATCGGTCGCTGGTGAGAGTCTGAGTTCGGGCCGAGTTTGTGTTGTGAAACGCGTTACAATGTAGTCGATAAATTTAGAAGGGCAATGTTTGCTGCGTTGCCACGTTTGCCAGCATTTTATTGTACACATTTAAATATCGAACAATAAAGTCACGCACGGCATTTCGAGACCTTGAAATCCGGGCTCTTAAACGGATAATTATCGAGCTGAATTCCTGCTTTTTTGCCGGACCGCACTTTTTGTTTATGCCGAAAACTGTTCTGCCTCGTAACAAGTCGGGCAAAGAAATGTGTCGACCAATCATCGCTGGGCGAATTTTCGAGTTGCGTAATTCTCGAACGCGTTTTTCGAAATTCGTCGTTCACACATTTCTGTCACCATGATTTATATCCGAAATATCTGTGTCAGAAAATGAAAAAACTATTGCCCATTTTTTCGAACTACCAATCCGCTGAAAAACTGGAATAGGTTTTTTAATTGAAAATTGTCGACCTCGGTCATTAATCATTTCTGTGCGTCATTCGTTTTTGAAACATTTTTCAGCACAATCATTCTTTCTCCACATATTGAACCCCAAAAAATGTGTCAATGGAACTTAAAAATCGATTATCGCTATCAACCTGTGTAAAGCGTAACTCGCTTCATTCAGTAGCGCCACATTTCAGGGCATTGTAATGCAAACGACTCGGCATTGTGGATCAAAGTAGGCGCGATATCCGCGGCGCGCTAATTGCGCGCGTTTTCGCGTTTCAATGGCGCTTACGCAACGGCCGAATCAGCTGTCGACGCGGCGCCAAACGCGCTTCGTTTTTGCGCCATCGGTCGATATTAATTGCGTCTTTGTTGACCGCGTCACGAGCCGCGATATTTATACGACCCGCGGCGGTTCATTGTTATCGCGCGTCTAATACGCTCGCTGTCATTTCGGTTTACGTAAACGTCATTTCGTGGGAGTCACCGCGCGCTAATGTAACATTGAAAGGTTACAATCGGATCGCGGCTCAATTGACTGGAAACGCGGTTGTAATGGAAATGAGTGTGTTGGGAAACGGCACAATGGCATTCTATTGTGACCGCCTGACGTTCGACCGGTTCGGGATTTCGACGGGGAAAACGCTCTTCGGAAAAGTCGGACATTTTTGGACATGGAGAAATTCATAATTTCCTCGGAGGTCGAAGAGTAAAACAGTATTTTAGGGGACGATGGTTCAAATCTTAGTTGAGAATTTTTTTTCTATCTTGTTGAGGAACTTTGTGGAGAAATTTATCAGTTTCTCGGAGTACGAAGAGTAAAACAGTATTTTGGGGGACGGTGGTTCAAATCTTAGTTGAGAATTTTTTTTCTGTCTTGTTGAGGAACTTAGTGGAGGAATTCGATGTTTTTGTTAATAAAGTGTTGTTTTTATTGACAAGAAAACATCGTTTAATGATATAAATAAAAATAAAAATAGACATAAGGATTGATTTAAAAAAATCAGTGTATGATTTTAATGCAACGAATCTTAATTTTGTTTAATAACAAAAATTAAGATTTTCAAAACCCTATTGAAGAAGAACTCTGCTCCCAAATGTTCTCATTTTCATCGCCCGAAATTGTTTCCGGCGGATGCTATAAATCCCCCCAGCTCCAGTTTCCAATGCTTTCCCAAAGACACTGTCAGATGGAGAATATTATCGCGTGGCTGCCAAGATTTTGCGGGTCGCGTTGACGTAACGTTTGAATAATAAATCAAATATTGATTAACATAACAGGCGCAAGGTCAGCTCGTGCGAAATAGGAGCAGCGGGCCGATTTCGGGGATTCCGCATTTCGTCACGAAAAGAGCAGCCGGATCCGTTTCCCCCTCACTGTGTCGCCCCGAAAACTCGGTTACGTTTCCCCGAACAAGAGAATCGTTTCGTTAGCTCTGTCGCGATGAAAAGCACGTTTTTTCGGGTAAAAATAGTCGGCCACGCGAATGTCACGGGCTGGGTGCGTATTGATCTTGAATCGATAACGCGTGTTCTGTGTACTCAGCGTTTCACGCGAACCAAGTGCTTCTGACACAATTTAGTTAATTAAACTTGAATGGAACGATGATTGTTTGCCCGCGAGCTGCTCCACATGAATAATTAATGATCCTGGATCGTGTGCCGAGTAAATATTTGAGCATGAATTATTCCCGGCGCTGCCTCATCTCTTTCATCCGGCGTTGAACTGAGAAAAATTTTCTAGCGAAATATCCTATTGTTGCAGTGAAATTTATCATACAATCTTGCAGACGTGACGTACTGAATTAATTTCAGTAAATGTATCTTCCCTAACGGAACACATCCCTTAAAACGTTTTATAAACGTTTATTTAACGTTTTAAGAACGTTGTCTCCGATTGGGTTTCTACCAAAATTTCCCAGATGGTATAGTAAAATTTAGCGTATCGAACTTTTTAAATCATATGGCAATCCAGAGAAATAGTCTGTAACTTTAACAGTCTTGACTGTAGTTTTAACGGTCTGACTGTAATTTTTACAGTCTATTTCTTTGGGTAAAACGAATTTTCGTAAAATTTCGATTACCTCCTTCGCGCAGACTGTGTCGAACCCTTTTTCTCCGCGAGAAATCGACTTTCAAAAATGCTCGCGGGGCGAAACGGAGCGTGGAAAGGGGTCATACTTTCGGCGCGCGACGACAGGATCCCTTCTTCGGGATTTGAACGCGCGCGCTCACCGAAAAATGACCCACATTTGGCGGACGAGCGTTCGTGTCGCTTTTCGGGGTAGAGCAAATCGGGCCGAGCGATCTCAGGGGAAACATGTGCGTGGATAAAATAATTCCGGGACAAAGACGGGAAAACGAGGGTCGATGAGAATATTTTCGGGTTCCGAGCGTTCGAGGCGATTATTTAGAGGCCCGGGGTGATTAAAATTCGAGCGCTTTGTTTCCGGCAAATGAATTAGCCGGAGCGACAAATGGAGGTGAATTATTGGCGGCGCGATACGAGCTTCGATTGGCTGCTGCCCGGTAGTCGGTTGAGATTAATACAGGGTCATTGCTGCGCGTGTAAAATGTCCAAGATTGCTTGAATAATTCCGACGAATTATAAATATTCACCGGCGAGATTACTCGATGCACAATGTCACACGATACGTTACGGCGAGATAAAAAGGCCTGACGCAAGCGACCGGGACATTTAATACTCGATGTTTTCAACACCGAACAAACGCGTGGATTAATTTGCGTCAGAAAGCTAAAGTAGATGGATGTTTTTTGTTTTAAAGTTAATGCGGTTCGTTGTTGGCTTTACGATGATTTATGTGCATTTGTTGTACGAGAATAATACGTGTAATTAATAAATTTTGAGGTTATGAACGTAGATGTACATGTGGGAAGAGGTTAAGGGGACGAGGAAATAAATTCTCCTTTCCAGGTATAATTGAAATGTATGAAATTGAGTTGTCCGTACTGTAAGCAGACTTCATTTGCGGTTGGTTAAATTGATTAAAAGAAGAGGTAAAATATGTGCGACGAAAAACCTTATCAACCCGGCCACTTTCTAAACTGGATTCTGGCCAGCTATTCATATTTCCTGGAGAGTTCAATCACGACAGCCGAGTTTCTAATTGATTTCGTTAAATAAACCCAATTTCTCTGAGTGAGACATTCAAATGATCATTGGGCTGGTCAGTTCATCATTTTAATACCCAAGTGATAGATCAAATTCCACGTGGTTCGAGTTTATTTTTGAACTTAATTAATAGACGAAACTTCATCAGACAAAAATGTGTATCATTGAAACCGTGGTTTTTATGTGAGAAACTACTTTCGTTTTAAACGTCAAATCTTATGCTCAAATGAAAAATTGTGAAGTTAAGAATGTTTTTCAAAGAAAATTGAAAGACAGGTTCGGGATTCGTTTAATTCAACAAACTTGCTTTCAATTAGAGACCTTGTTCATTTTGCGATAGAAACACTTTGTGATTAATGTTTATTCAAAAGAAAAGGATTTCTGAAATTCCAATAGAATAAAATTAAAACCGAAGAGAAATTTTAGGTTAGAAAATCTTACAATATTATTTTCAGTTATATGCATTACTTATATTTTCAATTATATGCATTTCCAGGAATTTAATAGGCTGAAATCCGCTTTTGGAGAAGAATAGGAGTTGATTGGCAAGAATTTACATACGATATTTTCTGTTCATCAACTTAAAAAAAATGACTCAATTAAAAAAACGTTGCCATCTATTTGACCTAATCTTTTCAACCAATCCATTTCAAGTGCCTTAAAATCAGACACCTGACCTTACCCACTATTGTACAAATGGCGTTCACCAAATTTTCTTTTTTTTTTAAACTAAAGATATTTGTCGAGGTAAACCCCGTTATTTCATTTCTTTAGCTCTTACGATTGTCACACCCCTATATCTTATTTCTAAATCTCTATCCATTTTCATTTTGTCATTTTTAAATATCGTACACGGAGAAAAAAAACATCAAAAATTAACAAACAGTTCATCACTCACCGTCCAGACTTGCATGACGTTAAAACTCAATGGATAGTTCGTCAAACATTCACAAACCATAACTAAAAACTAATGAACAGTTCGTTAAAATCTAATCTCCTGTTATGAATACACAAACCGTCTGAAAAGTTAACCTCTATAGAATATAATTTTCTGCAGATTGGTATTTTTTTCTTTTAGTTCTTATAATTTAGTTTTATCACATAAAATTAATGAAACGACAACTGTATAATTTGAAAGTTAAAATGTCGTAAATATTGAAAACATTAATATTATTTCGAATTTCGAGTATGATTATTTATTATTATTACTTATTTACAGTGTTATGAAGTATTTCATAACACTGTTATGAAATATTAGTATTTAATTTTCTCCGTGTAAAGACCTAATTAGCGGCTCATTATTACTATTGTTATTACAATTATATTAACAATTGTAATTAAAATGAAACCCGTATGTTATTATTCACTCAGAAAAATAATTCAGTTGTCTCGAATAAATATGTTTATTTGGAGAAATTTAGTTGCGCTAAATGCAGATTTATTTCGAACTAATGAATCCTTATTTGGTGTAAGTATATTTATTTGCTACAAATATGTATTTATTCGTATTAAGTATACATTTATTTGGCACCATTTCAACTAGATTATTTATTTATGATAAAGTGAATTTATTTGGAACTAATACATTATTTATCTGTTATTGGATTAAAAATAAATGAATATTGTCGGACGTGCTATGACAACAACGCGCAGCACTGCGAGTACAGCATAAAGCATTAGGCCAGTACTGCGGAAGTGTTAATCCAGTACTTTTCTATTAGCACTTCGGGAAGCATTGGAGCAGCTATATTTTTTTTCTGTGTACGCGGTTTTTGCGCAAGTTATGTCAAATTTGCAATAAGACTTGTTTATCTAATAGCAATTTCAACAGGGATTCACACTGTATGACCTAATTATGGCACGAGGCCTGCAAAAGCTCTGCAATTGTATGACATCGATATAACAAGTCTATGCCACAGTATGGCTCGCGATCCAGTTTTGACGCCGTCCTCCCTGCCAATGATTGCTATCTTATTGCCCGACCATTGCCTGACAGTTTGCCAGCTGCTAGCCATATTTTTGCTGTATTAATTTTTTCACGCGGTATAGTTCTATAAATTTGGTATCCTTCCACAATACTGCTGTTAACAAATTGTTTCGAATTGTTACAAAATGTATATTCACGACTATTCCTGAATGAAATGTCAAATCGACTGACTCAGTAGTTTTTGACTATATCAACAGAATTGATATAGTCAAAAAATAAGAAAAAGGTGTGAAATGGCCCAACTTGCACATTGTTTCAGATTTGTTCAAATAACATAGCATTGTTAGCGAATAAAAATCGAATAACTGTAAAGAAATCGAATAACTAACTATCGAATTGGCTCAGTTAATTGACATACTCCTAAAAATGTCACTTAACTGGTTATTTCCTTAAAACTACAAATATAATAATTGTCTATTGTTTACTTTCAGAAACTAAATTCTTTTATTACATAAATAAATCTTTGTTCTACCTATATATTATTTCATTGTGACCAAAAATTTTATTTGACCTGCTTAGGTCAAATTTGCATAAGACATTGGAAGCTATCACATGTAATAAACTTTTTACTTAATCATTGTTGCACGGTTGCTATTTTAAGCACACTGAAAAAATAGTAGAGCTTGACAAGCTCCACTGTGAAAGGTACCCCCAACGCTGACAATTCGGAGTTTGGCAAACTGCGAATTAGACTTCGTGTATTTCCGCTCCTTTCTCCAAAGCAGAGTTGTGGGACCTCCAACTTCCGAAATTAACAGAGCAAAGTTGCCAAACGTAGCGAGTGGTTAGGTTTCACAACGCTGCGCGAATGTGAATCGTTTCATTTGACAACGTTGTATTTCCGATTTCAAAAGTGGAGTACCCACAACTCTACTTTGGAGAAATGGGGACTCCACTTTAGTGGATAAGAGAGAACTCCACAGTGGAGAAGGGAGAACTACACTGAAAAAAAATGTATGGTTGGCACTAGCATACACATTGCCATAAACATACAATATAGCTGATTGTGCACTATAATACCGTTGGGTTACGCCAAACATACATATGGTTGTCCCAAGCAAATGTATGTTTGCATCAACTACACTAGGTGTGATAATACAGGTAGGTGTATATACACTGAGAAAAAAAATCAGAGTAAACACAACTCGATTTTCGAGTTGAAATAGAGTAAAAGTTGATCCAACTCCAA
>JABFPB010008339.1:0-10242 GCA_022817645.1 Ceratoteleas bidentatus | reverse complement strand
TCAAGAAAATCAGTTGGAAAACTGATTTTCTTGAAATTTGTTGTTCTGTTTAATTTTTTTCAAATTAATTATACTTATAGTTGATATTATTATTATTATTATTATTATTATTATTATTATTATTATTATTACTATTTGCATTGCATTGCATTGCATACTTCTCTGAATAATTTGACAGATATTTATATGTAAAAGAAACATAATACTATAGTGGAAACAGAATCCAGTCATTTTTATTTTTGGCTCAATCAACTGAATTGATTAAAAGGTTTTCATCTAATCTTCGAAATTAGGTGAGCTGTGGCAAGAAAATGAAGTCATCTTGCCAAAATATCTATTCTTTGAATTTTTATTTCTTGAAACTGGCAATAAATGTTAGACATTATAGTTTTTACATGCAATCACATCATGATATAAAATAATTTCAATAACCATATTGAATATGAATGGCATGCGACACTGACAGATTTTCATTGAACTAAAATCAATAGCGACAATCAGTACACAAATAAATAGACAGCTGATGTTGATAAATATTACAGATAATATCAAAATTGTTTAATTTTGATATTATCTGTAATATTTATTGACTGCAAACCACGATTCATAATATAATAACAATAAATAATATTGAACCAATAGAACATTATACACAATACACCTAAACAATCCGTTAAAAGTATTTCACATAATAAAAGTTTTAGTTTTTAGTATACAATTTTCTTATAAACAAAAAATTTCTTATAATTTGTTGGTTTAAATTGAATCGCGTTATTTTATTAATTATTACTTAATATGTTCACAGTAAAATCTAAACGCATTTTACTAAAACGATGTTTTTCCCAATTTAATGTACTAAACAGTGTGCCGGACAGCGAATTAAAGTCTCGGCCAGATACAAAAGATTTTGGTTTGAAACAAATTGAAGGTACTGGGCTCTCAATGTCAGCATGTCGTGAAATTGCAGTAAGTATTCATATTCCTTTTATCCAATATTACTAACTGTCAACATTATTTAGCACTTTTTAAATGAAACTAATATTCACTCTAACCATTTTAGCTACTTCGAGAACTGAAGCACGTTAATGTTATAACGTTAATTCGTGTGTTTCTTTCGCACAATGATCGTAAAGTCTGGTTGCTTTTTGACTTCGCTGAACATGATCTATGGGTAAATATAAAATCCATACAGTCATAAATAAATGCAAACAATCCCATTGACAGTTTTTCAAAACATTGTATTTTCGTGTATTGACTTTATGGATTTTGGTTTCAGCATATAATAAAGTTTCATAGAGCAGCAAAAGCGAACAAAAAGCCAGTGATGGTACCTAAAGGGATGGTTAAATCTCTGCTTTATCAAATTCTAGATGGTATTCATTACTTACATTCCAACTGGGTTCTCCACAGAGATCTGGTAATTTTTTTGTTAAGATTCTTTTTTTTATATTTTCAACGCGCATTAAATTTCTACAATTCCCCAAAAATGCATCAAAATTATTTATTTTTGTAGAAACCAGCAAATATATTAGTAATGGGCGAAGGTAACGAACGAGGGCGTGTCAAAATCGCAGACATGGGTTTCGCAAGGTTATTCAACGCTCCTTTGAAGCCCTTGGCTGATTTGGATCCTGTTGTAGTAACATTCTGGTACAGAGCGCCAGAGCTGTTATTAGGGGCGAGGCACTATACAAAAGCCATAGGTTCGTTTCTGCAATTTAACGTTAACATTATACAGATTATAAAATAAAATTGAAATAATAAATAATAATGTAAACAAATACATTTTGCTTTGCCAACAGATATTTGGGCAATAGGCTGTATTTTTGCTGAACTGTTAACATCAGAACCAATATTCCACTGTCGGCAAGAGGATATTAAGACGAGTAACCCTTATCATCATGATCAGTTAGACAGGTAAGTGGAAATGACTGAGGCCAGCAGATAAGTTAATTGACTTAGCATAAATATGAAATAAATAATTATTACACTTTTACAGGATATTTAATGTGATGGGATTTCCATTGGAGAAAGACTGGGAGGACATAAAAAAGATGCCGGAACATCCTACCCTTTTGAAGGACTTTAAACGATCCAAGTACATGAATACATTATATAACATTTATTTCGAAGAATTTATGAAAATGAGTTACCATTTATTTATTTGTTGTTTATTATTTTTAGTTACGCAAACTGCTCATTGACGAAGTATATGGATCGTCATAAAATCAAACCTGACAGCAAAGCTTTCAATCTGGTCAGTATTATAAATGAAAGAAATAATAAGTTTATTATTTAGAGGATAGCATTAAATTATTGACAGTGTCGTTTCTGTTTTTGCAGTTGCAAAAATTACTGATGATGGATCCAAATAAAAGAATTACGTCAGAACATTCCATGCAGGACCCTTATTTCCAAGAAGAACCACTGCCTACACAAGAGTAAGTTTTTTGTTTTTCTTATTTAATGAATCTATCGAATTGTTGTGTAAACAAGCAATTTCATTAAAATGTGACAGCCATTATGACATTTTTTATGGTTGCCGTTGTCTGTTTAGCATCTTCGCTGGATGTCCCATTCCTTATCCCAAGCGAGAATTTTTAACGGACGATGACACTGAAGAAAAGACTGAAAATAAAGCGCGGCAGAATCAGCAGCAAACGGTAATTACTGAGCGATTTAAGTCACGATAAATCATTTTATGCTATTCCTTCAAGTGTTTTAATCGGTTAAGAAATGTTCGAAATTATTAGCAGTATTGAAAGTGGTATTACTGTACTGTCGAATCAGTTTTTTCTTTCCTAAGTGCATAAATTAAGGACATTCCAGCGGTCCATTTGAGCCAATTGAACGCATAATTATTAGACATTCAATCCGATTCTAACACCATTTGTCACATTCGAAATTGCACTTGCACATTGTGCACTGTAATTGGCGAAATTACATTCTTATTTTACTGCACAATCCAGCTGTAAATTCTAATCTTGCTTTCTGCAGTGTCTATATGTTAAAGATTAAGACAAATCGGCGTATTTGCAAGTCTTGAAAGTGGAGATAAGTGCATAGCATCTTTATTTGTCAATTTGTCGAGTGCTTGTATGGGTTATTTTTATTACATATTTGTTAAATACACACGTTTATCTTTGTATTGAGAAATCTTTGAAATGCAAGGTTTTAGTTTTTTATTTGTTTGTTTTGAAAGAAAATGCTTACTCTTTAAATCGCAGTTTCATGAGAATTGTAGATTTGTAAATCAAACAATTTTAACTTTAGTTACATAAATACTCAACTTACTCTTTCGGAATTTTGAGACGGTAAATTTCTTGATATTTGTTAATGATGTTGATACTATCTAATGCTAATTTTTTATTAACTTGTTAATGTTTAAAGACTAGATTACTGTTATTGGTGATTCCCAATCTCGCACACTGTCTCTAAATTATAGCCAGTGTGCGCACACACTCTTATAGTCCAAACGTGTAGAAGTAAATACTATCAAATTTTTTGTGCTAGTAAATTTTAAGGGCAATTTCTGCGACTATCGTTTTCAAACCATTAGTCACAGAATTAGAATTATTTTATATACTAATTAACGTAAAGAGTTTTCATCCTAATATAACACTCATTAAGTTGATGATGCTGTTATAGATACAGATATTTCCAAAGCCTACGGCATACCAAACCCTCTTCTGCATTATTTCCCTATCCCCTCCCCTTCCTTTTCACCCCACTCCTCCCTCCCATCTCTCCACCGACCTCCACCCAACCTTCCTCTTCACATCTTCCAAACCCCACAGTCTCAACTCCAAACCTCCCAAGACTCAAACTCCCTCCCTCCCCTCTCCCCCTTCAGAATTGGTACTCGACTAACTGGCTACAGGACAGAAACCCAAATCGACATAAAAATCAGTTCTCTTATCAGCATGCCTCGAGCACAAAATGTTCGGGTCAAAAGCACAAATTCATTAGAGGACTAAAGCACAAATTCATTAGGGGACTAAAGCACACAAAATTTGTATTTATTCAGTCAGTGTGCGATTACAATATATGTGTTTGCAACATTTTCAAAGTTCAGTCGTAATAAAGATATAAAACTAGAACAATACAATGTAACGTTTCGACGTTTACAGCCCTGACTAATCGAACGCTAACAAATAAATAAATTATTTAAACCAAAACTGATCAAATTTACAGTAAAAATTAAATTAAATTGTGAGTTCCCGAAGATTGAAAAGAAATACGTTAACTTGAGCAAATATATCCAAATAATGTAGAGATGGCGTGCGAAACATAATATTTGCTTGAATGAAAAAGACCCGATGTTTCAGAAATGTACCGATCATACAGCGGGACTCAAAAATGCACGAAACTTTTGGGATATTATTTTGTGTGCTTTTGGGCTGTTATTTTGTGTGCTTTTGGGCTACACGAAATGTGCATATGGGCTGTCGATTTGTGTGCTTATGACCCCTAATTAAAGGCATTTTTGTGCTTTCGTCCATCTCCGCGACTAACTCCCCCCTCCTCTCCTGTTGCAGCAGCAGAACCAGCAGCAGCAGCAGGGCACGACCGAGCACAGCCACGGTCCGAACGCGAAGCGCGTGCGGCTGAACGGCCCGCACGGCGGTCCCGAGTTCCACCAGCACCAGAGCCACGCCATGAGCCACCAGCAGCCGCCCGGCATGGTCTACTCCACGACCCAGCCGACGCAGCCGTCCAACTTCCACCAGCGCTTCTAGAGCTCGTCCCCGGCGGCGCTCCTTTGAACCGCGCGCCACTCGCGGCTCCCCTCCCCTCCCCCCGCCCCTCCCCTCCCCGCGCGCGCATCTTCGCTCTCGCCTCCTTGTCTCCGCGCGCGCGGCTCTTGCTCTTCTCGCGCTCCGCCGCTTCTCTGCTCGTTCGTTTTCGAAAATGTAACTCGAGCCGTGCGCGTCCACGAATGACGTTGTCAGTATCAGATTGGCCGGCGAGGGGGTTGCGTGAACTTGCCACTCGACGTCGCCAGCACGCGTCTCCTGGCGCTTCCTCGCTCCCCTGGCCTTTTCCGCGACCCCCGTCCCCCATCCGCGAATCCGCTTCCTCGCTCGCGATTCGCGAGAGACCACCGAGAGATCGCTCCCGGGACCGCGCGCGACACCGCACTTTCCTCGCGCTTTTCCACACGCAACCCAGCACGGCATCACGTCGGCCACCGAGTGAGTACGCCCCGCGATTTTCGGCGCCGCACACGTGCGAACGCAAACATTCAAGATTAATGTTTGCATGTTACCCGGGGGAAGAGAAGGGACATTTTCAAGAAGAGGTGGTGTTGGAACAGAAAGAAAGTTCATAGACGATTTTGGAAGTTTGGTTCCAAAGTTGGGGGAAAGGATAACTGATTTAAATAAAGGACTGATTTTTTGACAGATTTCACAGATAAACGTGAAGTCTCTTATAAACAAACCTTTATAGTAAGCTAAATTGTTTTAGGATTCATATCTAATGTACGGCAAATCACTTTATTTTGTTAAACGATTTTTGTGGGACATAACAATGTTGCAACATTTGGAAAGAAGATTTCATACATTAATTTCATTAACTATGCATTTTCTGTTGCATTGCTATTTCATCTTGAATGTCTTTCTTTCGAATCTCTCTTTCGATTGTGTCACGTGTGCAGCGAATGTTTAGCTTCCGCCGAAAAACGGCGCGGTTTGTTGTGATGACACGCCGAGCTCGGGCTCCTTTGTTGTTGCGCGCGGACTGTCAGTCGGCTGTGCGATCCGATTGCACGTGGCGCGCCTTTTGTTTTTGTTGCGCTGCCCTCTCCGCCGGGCGTTGTTTACGTTTACGCTCTTTTGTTCCAGCGCCCGAATCCGCGCGTTTTGCAATCGCATTTCTTGACGTAATAACTCAGCGGTGTCATCGCGCAAAAATGGCCAATTAACGGCCCACCGAAGGGCGAAATTTGTCATCGTAATTCGACTGCAATTCGCGTGACGTAAAACGAAAAACACGTAACCGCGCGAAACCAATGGAAAGCCAGTGACTTTTCACTCGCCGAGAATCGGAGGCATCCGATGCTATCTCAGGCGCATTTGCAATTGAAACAAATGATGTTGCGCGGCGCGCTGAAAGGCGCGCGGAATTATGTCACGGAACATTGCGCGCTTTCGTCGGACAAATTAAAACTTGATTCGTGTCAATTTAGAGCCGGACTCCCGGCGGATCGAGAGACGATGCCGGAGGATCGCGCGCTGACACACTTTGCGCGTAAACCGCGCGCAACTTACATTGTGTCAACAGAGCGCGGAATTGCGTGCGCGCGGAGCGAGGCGACTTGAACTTGAACTTGAAAAAGAGGGCGCCAGGGGAGGAGGGGCCGCACGGGAGAGCGTCTTAATTGTCCGCGAGGCTTGACGCGCGCACTTTTGTGTGAAAGAAGAGGAGGGAAGTTATTTATTCGGAAGCTTTGAATTCTGCGATAAGGGGGGGGGTGATAACTATTCAGTATAATTGTGGACTGGGAGGCTATTGTAATATTTCTGGCTTCGAAATAGACGAAATTGGTATCTAAAAGTTTCACTGTAGTCATTGTGGTAGACAACAGTAATTAAGAATGAGTGTATCTGTTTGTAAATGTATAGATATATTTATGAAATAAACATTTTTATTGAACAATTTTGTTTTGGGGAATTGCTTGGGGGTGGGAGTTTGTTTGTGGTGTTTTTATTGAATAGTTTTTGGTTTTTTGTTTATTAAATTTTGATAAGTATTAATGAAGAATATTATAACTCTAGTTAATTAATAATCAACATTCCGTTAAGGGGGGAATATACATGCAAAAACGTACTTTGCATCAGTATAATTAAGAAAATATAGATTCTATATAACAAAATATATGCCGGATTCAGCGATGTTTGGAGAATATATATTTCAAAGTGTTGAAACTTTGATTTTGTTCATTAAATAATAAAATAATAATAATAATTTTATTGACACTCCCTTTTTTTAATAGCATTTTGTGGTTGTCAACATATCTCAGAGAGTTTTTAATAAATATAAACTATTCAAAGTGGATCGCGTTCAGGACATATTTATCTAATTGATACAGTAGTTTTTTTTCGAAATTTCATTGTTTCAACAAAATTACGTTGTCAAACACAAAAACATGGGATTTTTTAAAAAAAGGGAGTGTCAATAAAATTATTATTACTTCATTATTTATGAACAAAATCAAAGTTTCAACACTTTGAAATATTCTCCAAATGTTGCTGAATCCGGCACATATAAAAATATAGATCGAATCTATACTTTCTTAATTATACTCATGCAAAGTAACGTCTGATTTCGACGTTTCTACACGTATATTCCCCCTTAATATAAATTTTAATTATTTACATGAGGAACACATTGCACCAAAGGAGAAATCAATCAAATGAAAATTGGAACAGACAGGAATTTTAAAAATATGACCATGTTTTAAGCACTTTTTGAAGATTTTAAGTTTAACTGATATATTCATTTTTAAACTAACTATCGAACACTGTCAAGTAGAAGCAATGAAAAGAATCGGTCGAAAATGACCGAAGATAACATTTTTGCTGGGGTGTGCACAGATACTGGAATTGAGTTATGATACCTCTGTTTATTTAAAGAAGGAAATTCTGGGTAATTGTGCTAATTAGGTGACAATTATTTTTTCGTATTATCAATTTTACTTAAATTATATTAGTTTAAAATATTGATACTGCTTTACTATACATTGCTTCGTTAATAACATGTAAATTAATTAGTATAAAATGATTATAAGGACTTAATAAGGTATATAAGGTCATAATTAGAATATCCCATCAAGATATTCATGTGGATAATTCCTCTTTTAATTATTAAGACATAATGCAGGCTTTCGTCAAAGACAAGGTTGCAATCTTGAATAACTTGAAAAAGTTGGAAAAAATCAAGGAATTTCACCTGCAGTCAGGGAAAACTTGTCTGACATGGCCAAAGTACAATTTATTAAAATTTATTAACGAGAAACCATTTTCAACGACCTTTAATCTATTTTCGAAATTGCTATTTTCAAAAAAAAATTGAAATGAAAATTTGTTAACTGAACCTATAAAAGAATGCTGGGAGAAGAAGAACGGCGTTTTAATGTATATTTACCACTTCAAACCAGTTAAAGCTTTCATACACGGTTCGAGCAATTGGTACATTTCATAAAAAAATAAGTGCTTGCAATTCTGCACCAAAGAGAACTCAATAAAAAAATCATTATTTTATACCTTTCAAAATCAGGATTTTATGTCTTTGTAAAATGTAAGAGGGTTTTCTAAAAGTATTACACCATTCTAAGAAGATTAGACGAATTCTAAATATGAACTTTTTGGAGCATGGAAAATACTCGCAGAATAAAAGGTCAGTTTTTGTCTCGTATTATAGAGATTAGTTGCGAAACAAGTCCAATTAAGAGAACGACATCAAAGTATAAGAAGCATTTGATATAAATGGAACTTGTAGGTTAATGAAAAATTTTTCTTCGTGTCTTATCGAAGGGTTATGATAACCTAACCTTATCTATTAAATATGTTGTGATAACCGCTGGTTTCATAGATCAATTACATCAATTTAGAGTAATTCTACTTCCTTTCTGTGCTACTGAATGTATGTAAGTGATATAATCCCATAAATATGTTTGAGTTTTTAATGTTAATTCAAGAGATTTTAAATTTGTAGAAACATTCTACAAATTTAACAAATTAACAAGTAGAATTCAATTATTATAAAACTATTTATAACAACAATATTCATTTTTACATTGATTTTAACATAAATCTTATATAATTTTAAGCTATCAAGTTGACTTACGTCTTAAAATAACATTAAATATTTTCTCTTTTTTTCCAACAACACGTAATAAAATGAATCATATACAAATTATTCAAAAATTACATTCGTTTACTTTTATACACCTGTGTAGGACATTCAACACACCATGTTTTCAACATATTTATTTTAATCGGCAATCATGCCTATATGGAACAAAATGCATATAAATGCAAACTAATATTAAATTTCTGTTATAACAATTTTTATTTACAGATTGTATGATAATATTTAAGCGATATGCAAAAACTAAAAGTATT
The DNA here is from genome assembly GCA_022817645.1 of Ceratoteleas bidentatus. Classification (NCBI taxonomy): domain Eukaryota; kingdom Metazoa; phylum Arthropoda; class Insecta; order Hymenoptera; family Scelionidae; genus Ceratoteleas; species Ceratoteleas bidentatus. The sequence continues at coordinate 1,114 of JABFPB010008339.1, read as the reverse complement.
GGATTATTTACTTTTCATAAAAACAGCAGATTTAAGGAGCTTGGCTTATGCGATCATTACTAACATTTGGTTTTATTTAAAATTAAAAAAAACTTTCGGAAAGACACAATTGATTAGAATATTTTAGAGTTTTAAATCTTACAAAATATTCCAGAAATGCCAAGGAATTCAAATTTGTATTACTTTTAGAAAAAGAGGAAGGGAATAATTTCAAAAAATTTGTTTTTTTTTTTTTTTTTTTTTTACTAAACCGTTGCAGATTTTTAAGTACATGATTGATTTTCTCGAAAATTTGAGATCGCTGACCTAAAAAAATAATTCAACTACCTTAACAAAAACAGAAAAATTACGTTAGTGTTTCCAACCAAGTACATAGCACATTTATCGAAATGGAATTTAGTTACTTATTTTTCGTCAATAGTATACTGTGCACCAAGGGAATAAAGTTGATTTTTACTCTCAGGGACTAAAAATCTATACTCCTCTATTTGAAAAATACGGAGTAAGGTAGCATTTTACTACTGCCTCAAGGTGCAATTGGCATAAAGAACGCAACGTTGCAGCAACTCCTGTTTCGGTTGGAGAAAATTTGTTCCGATTAAAATTTATTGTTAAATGTTGAAGCCCTGAATAAAATTGTTAATAATAACAGTGTGGAGTCCGAAATTGGCGGGTTAAGTTACTATTAGCTGCTAACATTTTTTCATCAGCCTGAAATAGGAGTTGCTGCAACGTTGCGTTCTTTATGCCAATCGTACCTTGAGGCTATATTCACATAAAATGTTTGCACAAACAGTATGTTTGACTTAATAGTAAGGAAATTCAGATTTTAATTTTATTTGCGATATATTAAACTCTGAAAAGTTAAATGTAGATGATTAGTGATAGCGCTGGGGAAAAGGTGTTAAGAACCCACGCATGAGGCAAGGTTTCCATTTTCACTTAAACATTTTTTAAATATATGGGCAATTCTCTGGAACTTTTAACCTACATGTCGCTAACATGTTTTCAGTATTATTTATCATAATTTTGACAACTGCAGTGGTTCTTGCCGACATCATGATAAAGGAACAATTCAACTGCAATGTCGAAGTAATAAAAATCCATTTTTAAA
>JABFPB010008338.1:0-10230 GCA_022817645.1 Ceratoteleas bidentatus | reverse complement strand
AAAAGCTTTATATTACACAAAATTACACAATATAAAGCTTGAATAGCTGACTCGGCTCCGACTCAGCACCGACTCGGTTCCGACTTGGTTCCGACTCGGCTCCGACTCGATTTCCACACGTATAAGGATTGCCCAAAATCTGACTCAGTTCCGACCCGGTTAAGTTTATACAACATAATTAGTATAAACAGTCAACATTAAGTCAAACTATAAAAGGTACTGACACAAAACACATTTCGGAAACCATCATGACACGAAGACCTTCTTGGTCTTCACCTACAATATTCCGTATGTAATAATTCTGAAGAGGGCCAACTCCAAATGGCCGAAACGTTAAATTAATTAAAGACTCTATAATAATAATTATAGTCTGCTAAATTGGTCGAACAACTTTTTCACTTATAAAATATACGCAGACGTTAATAATATATATAAATGTATAATAATAAATGTACAATTTCTACGGTTCGATGAAAATGTGATAAAAAAGTTTTAATTTTTTTTTAAGAATAGCAGTTAGAAAATTTATTTCTAGCGTGAAACAAAGACTTCTCAATTAATTAAACAATTAAACAAAATTGTTTAATTGTTTAATTTAATAATTTTATTTCAATAAAATACACATAAAATACTTCAAAATACTTCAAATAGTACTTGGCACCCTAATTATACAGCCCTTCACGGGAGGAATACCTTATTTACATTTTCTTTCATCATAAAACATGTATGTTTCAATTTGACAATTCATTTGACAATGCAATGAACTTCAGTTCATATAAAAAACACTCAACGTTCAAAAATATTTCATAAGCTATATGGTTTTTCTCACGACAATTATTATTTTTGCAGCAGTGTACCAAATTCACCGTATCTCGCATTCCATTTTTCCAAATTGTTTATTCTCATATATTTTTTCGTTTTTTTTGTTTTGTGTTATAATTATTTTATTTTTTTAATATATTATTCTTATTCTCTTTATCTTTGTTTGTCTTTTTTATCTTAGGTTATCTTATATATACAAGGGTAAGGTTTTGAAATTATATAATTCGAAATTCGGTAAAATACTTCAAATTTATTACAGTAGTGCATACATGTTTTGCATACAGTAGTGCATGTTTTTGTCTACAAAAATGAAATATGTCCAGGGGGTTTTGTACAGGTATCGTAATTATTTACAATTTTTCACTTATCAACTGTCACGCATGTGCATTCGTTCACACCACCCTGATTCCTTGGATTTCTGGGAGTGTCAGCTGAATCAGTCTAAGAATTGGTGATAAGTTTCTGTAGTTTACACCGCAGGATACGCGGACCTTAATAAAATTGTCTTCATAATCGATACCCTGGAACAAAGGAAACAAATCAATTAATATCATTATTCATCGGAATTTCTAATAATAATGTTATTATTCAGTCTCATAAAATAATATTGAAAAATTCTGAAAAATACTAATTATTTAAATCCTTAGTCCAGAATTTCTTTGTAAGAGAAATTAACTTACAAGAAAAGTGATTTCCTCCCCTGCTTCAGAAAAAGAGGGAATAATGACCTCCATGACTAATTTGTAGACAGTCAGCTCCTTGCCAATATGGAGTAAAGCCTCCATAATAATGTCATCTCGGTCATCCTCCGTTAAAATGTCAAAAGCTGGAACAGAAAACACAATTTTTTGATATTTAATAATCACCATGGATTCAGCAGAATTAAATGAATTGGACAATCTATCAAACTGAACTCTATTAAAAAGAAACATATTTTAGACATATAGTTACATATATTTCCAATATATCTCCAGTATAGTGTGCCAATATATTGCCACTACATTGCCAAAATATGCCAATAATCATATGTTGGAAATAATGATCGATTTATTGAGAACATAGCGGGGATATAATGGGAAAATATCGGGTATATATTGGGAATATATCGGGTATATATTTCTCCTTTTACAAGGAAAAGATCTTTTAACAATTATTACACTTACTCTGTACGGCTTCCATTTCAGCGTCAAGTTTCAAACGATTTTATCGGAGACTGTTTGAGTAGAAGTGAAGAATCCCCGAAATGCAGACATATTTATAGGTAGGGAGCGCCACCTGGGACGCGGCGCTCACGTACCCCCATGCGCTTGTCCCCGGCCAATCAGAAGCGAGGAATGACGTTGATTTCAGAAAAGACGGTTTTCCTGTGATTAGCCAATGTTAGAATTTGATCACTTTTCTCCGAGTGGCTCTCACACTTTTCAAGGTTGGCAGCAACCTAGCCTTACCTGCGTGGCCACCAGCCACGTAAAGCCGAATTACGGCTTGAACCCCACCGTTTGTACCGAGTCAAAAGGAGTGTCGATGAAGTGTCGAAGGAGTCGGAGTAGCCATGAGTTTTAAATCCGTCGACATCGACCTTAATATTTGTTTCTAAGTCGCGCATCGCCATGTTGTAAGTCGCGCAGCGTCATGCGTCAGCCGATAATTACAAAAGGTTAGTTATTCTATGTAAATTAGACGCAAGAAACATGCACGCAAAATTAGGTTATGTCGCCGACCTTTAACTTTATCTTTTTCAATTATTATTATTTCAATTCAAATTTATTACTTCGTATTGTAATTTTCGCAGGCGCCTTTTGTATTTGGGTTTCATAAATACACAACAAGAAAATTAGGAACTCGTGTTTTATTGCCAAGACCCTCGGACACGTCATCATCTCAACAGGTTATGGGCCCAGTCCCGCCGAATGTCACGACTTCCGAGGTCACACGAGTCCAGTCAGAACAGACAACCAAGTGAGATCGACCGACTACCGCCAGACGATCACCGTCGACCGACCGTCACTCAACGATCGCCGTCAGCCGACCGACGCAAGCCGCACACGATCGTGAGTCGACGCCTCACTGATCATCATCGTCAGTCAAGTAGCACGCTCGGTGCACCAGGTCAGAAAAAAAATTAAAAGTCAGTCAGTCGAAATTTCGCCACCAGTCAAATCGTGATACGCGTGATTCGTCCGGCGAAAACCTTTTCAGCAAATACTGTGAAGCAAATAAAGTGAAGTAAACATTGTGAAGTAAATACAGTAAAGTAAATATAGTGAAGTAAGGTGATATAATACTTTCTGTTATGGATTCAATTAAAACGCATTTAGAATGTCTGTCGGAAGACGTAAACGGAAAAGTTAATTACGTGTCGTGGCGTTTCAAGTTAGATTTAACTCTGAAATCAAAAGATTTGTTCGACGTTGCGACAGGTGTCCAAGAGAGGCCACCTGAGGAAGAAAACAATGAAGCAGTTCAGGCCTGGGTCAAGAAAGACCTGGAATCGCAAATCTTTGTCGGGTTAAATGTCAGCAGCAATCTCGCCAAAAGAATTGCGCAATGTAAAACCGCCAAACAAATGTTAGACAAACTAAATTTACTGTACGGCACGAAATCCGAACTTTCAGTCGAAAACTTGCAAAGACACTTCTTTGGCTTTAGGTACGATGGTGGTAAGTCGGTGATAGAGAATTGTATGCAGGTTCAGCAGTATGCCGAGGACCTGGCCGCAGCGGGCGAGGAGATTAAGGAAAGCTGGGTGATGACACGCATCCTAGGCTCCCTACCGCCGAGGTTACATCACTTCCGCTCTGCGTGGGACAACGTCAAACAAGAGGACAAGACACTAGCAAAGCTGATCGAAAGACTGAGACTGGAGGACGACCGTCTGAACGAAAGCGAGCAAGCCGCCGAACCGACGTCGCACAACGCACTTCTCTCAAAGACGCACAACAAATCCTGGAAGACGAGTGCGGACACACAAGGAAGCTCGAGTGTCGAATGCTTCAAGTGTGGCAAGAAAGGTCACGTTAAGAAGTACTGCAAGGGCAAGCCCTGTGCAAAGTACCTCAACTACTGCAAAAACAATTACTCATGCAACAAGTGCAACCAGAAGGGCCATTTTGCGAAGGACTGCCCAAAAGAAAGCTTCGACAGGAATTCCAGTCAGCGCAGCAACAAGGACCAAGTCAAGACTCGCCGCGCGCTCATCACCTCAAGCCTGTCGTCTGCCGCGCTCAAGGACATCAGCCAGAAGGATGACAACAAGGATTCCTGGTTCCTAGACAGTGGGGCAACACAGCATATGACTTACAGAAGGGACTGGATGTCGGACTACACCACCCTGAAAGAAGAAGTAACCATTGTCATAGGAGACTCAACTAGACTGAGGAGCATCGGAGTAGGCACCGTGAATTTAGAATCCTACGACGGATCAGATTGGCAGAAAGTGAAATTAACCGATGTCCTGTATGTCCCAAAACTTAAATACAACCTTTTTCAGTCACGCAGACAGTCGACAAGGGCTACGTCCAGTCAGCCGACAAAAATGGATCGATTTTCGAAACAACTGACAAGAAGGAGAGGGTTGCAGTGGCCGAACGCAATGGACAGTTGTACAGAATGCTATTTCGCCAGGAGGAGCCTGATATTTGCCTGGCAACACGTTCACTCCGCGCCTGGCATGAAAAGTTAGCACATCAGAACATTAAATACGTCAGGAACACCCTAAAGCGAAACAACTTCGCATATGTCGACGACTGGGATGGGCACGTCTGTGAAGGATGCTCATACGGCAAACAACACCGAGTATCACATCCAGCCAACTCGAAGGTCGCAAACGAGGTCTTGGATATGGTGCACGTTGACCTGGGAGAAATGCCCACCACATCGCTCGGAGGAGCAAAGTATTTTTTGCTTTTTAAGGACGACTTTTCACACTTTAGAACTGTCTACTTTTTGAAAAGCAAGGACGAAGCTGCAGGAAAGCTGGAAACATTTGTCAAGCTAGTCGAGAACCAGTTCGGCAGAACGCTAAAGTGTCTTAAGTCAGATAATGGAACGGAAATAAAGAATGCGACCACTAAGAAACTTCTAGACCAGTTGGGAATATTCCACTGCAAGTCTAGCGCCTACTCGCCTCACCAGAACGGGCGTGTAGAACGGGAAATGAGGACTGTAGTTGAAGCCGCGAGATCAGCCATTCACATGAGGAATCTCAATGTAAACCTGTGGGCAGAAGCCCTAAATTACGTTGTGTTCACACTCAACCAAACGGGCACAAGTTCACAGAAGGACATAAGTCCAGCTGAACTGTGGTTCGGACGTCAGGTTGACTTGAACAAGCTGAGGACGTTCGGATGTCCCTGCTACGTTCTTACCCCGGACCACAAACGTACAAAGCTGTCGAAGAAATCGAGAAAAGGTCTGTTTGTAGGCTACGACGTAGACTCTCCCTGTTTCCGGGTCTACGTTCCTGAAAAATGCGATGTTGTCAGCTCAGTGGATGTTATATTCGACGAGGACGATGGATTCAGGCCGTGCCACTCCAGGACAGAAATCTAGAGGAAGAAACCGGACGATCCTAAAGAAGAGGAACCAGAACAGGATCGGCGTCAACAGGACGAGGCAGACACTTCAAGCAGCGAGTACGACGATACCTCAGAGACCTTCAGGGAACCAGAGCAACCGCAGACGAGAGAGATTGGACGACGAATTCTGCGTGACCGCAGGACGCTGAGAATGCCAAGCCGATATGATGATTACCTGGTGAACCAGTCGCAGGAAGGACGTCCAGAGGACTCTGCCATCATCGGTGAAGTGCAGACCATAGCAGTACGAGAAGCTCTGAAGGATCGAAAGTGGAAAGCTGCAATGAACGACGAGTTCGACTCGCTCATGAGAATGAAGACGTGGGAACTAGTGCGACCGCCAGAAACCGCACGACCGCTCTCATGTCGCTGGGTCCTGCGTGAAAAGCAGGATGGCAGGTACAAGGCTAGACTAGTCATTCGGGGATTCGAGCAGAAGGAAGGAGTCGATTATGCGGAGACTTTCAGTCCGGTAGCTCGATACGACTCGATCCGACTGATTCTGAGCATTGCTGCTTCGGACCGAATGAAGCTAGCAAACTTCGATGTTCGGACAGCCTTCCTGTACGGGGACCTGAAAGAGGAGATATACATGGAGCAGCCAGAGGGCTTTGATGACGGAACCGGGCGTGTCTGCAGACTGAAGAAGAGCCTCTATGGCCTGAAGCAGGCACCCAAAAATTGGAATAACAAGATTTCCAAATATCTGGAGTCACTCAACCTTGTCAACACCGACGATGACCCCTGTATTTATTACAATCAGGACAGGTCAATCCTGATTGTGTTGTTCGTCGACGACGGGTTGATGGCAGCGAAAGATGGAAACGACATGCGGAAGTTGCTGATCAAATTGAACGAAAAGTTCGAAATCACTTTCGACAAGTCATTTCCGAAGAAGCTGTCATATCTGGGAATGCAGATCGAGGAACAGCCGGACGGGATCTTCGTGAACCAGTCAAAGTATGCCAACGAAATTGTTAGACGCTTCAACCTCAGCAACAGCAACTCATCTCCAACGCCATTGGAGCGAGGCATGATCACGGATCCAGAAAACTATGCAAATGATGAGCCAGTGCCGAAGTCTACCCCATACCGCGAAGCCGTGGGAAGTCTTCTGTACCTGAGCACTATATCACGACCAGATTTGAGTTTCGCCGTTAATTACATGAGTAGATTCAACAGTCAGCCCATGATCAGTCACTGGAAAATGGTGAAACACATAATCCAGTACGTGAAAGGAACATCCAGTCTAGGCATCTTCTTCAATCGGGACGTCGCTCTGTCAGTATACGCAGACTCGGATTTCGGAGGAGACAGTGTTTCAGGTCGCTCAACGAGTGGAGTACTCATGATGCGAGGAGGACCAGTGGCATGGAGCACGCAGAAGCAGAGACTGGTAGCTACCTCGACGGCTGAGGCCGAATACCGGGCAGCCGTTTCGGCCATCGACGACGTTTGCTGGGTTCGTCGTATTGGGAAGGAGCTACAACTCGCCGACTTGGATCAGGCGACAACTCTCTACATTGATAATCAGTCTGCCGTGCACATGTTGAAGAATACTAGTGAAGGCCGCATTACAAAAGGAAAAAAGCACATTGACATAGCGAGGAAATTTATTAAGGAACACGTAGGAGTCACTGTGCAACCGCTACACGTCAAGAGTTCAGATCAACTCGCCGATATCCTGACAAAGCCGCTTAGCAGGAGGATCTTCGAGGACCTGAGGAGAAAACTGCTCAAGGAGGAGTGTTAGAATTTGATCACTTTTCTCCGAGTGGCTCTCACACTTTTCAAGGTTGGCAGCAACCTAGCCTTACCTGCGTGGCCACCAGCCACGTAAAGCCGAATTACGGCTTGAACCCCACCGTTTGTACCGAGTCAAAAGGAGTGTCGATGAAGTGTCGAAGGAGTCGGAGTAGCCATGAGTTTTAAATCCGTCGACATCGACCTTAATATTTGTTTCTAAGTCGCGCATCGCCATGTTGTAAGTCGCGCAGCGTCATGCGTCAGCCGATAATTACAAAAGGTTAGTTATTCTATGTAAATTAGTCGCAAGAAACATGCACGCAAAATTAGGTTATGTCGCCGACCTTTAACTTTATCTTTTTCAATTATTATTATTTCAATTCAAATTTATTACTTCGTATTGTAATTTTCGCAGGCGCCTTTTGTATTTGGGTTTCATAAATACACAACAAGAAAATAAGGAACTCGTGTTTTATTGCCAAGACCCTCGGACACGTCATCATCTCAACAGATGGGCGACATCTGCGTAACTCTTGCCACGTCCCTTACAATGAAATTGTTTTTTGGGGGTATTCATCAACGCTGATTTTCTTCGCAAAAGGTTATGGCGCCGCTCTTCAAACGTTTCACTCCAATAGCTTATTATTTGGTCATAAGGTTGCGTATGAGATTTTAACCAATCAAGTTTACTCGTATCGGAATCTAGAACGTCAAGCATGACAACGTAGTATTCAATCATTACAATTACATTTTCTGAAGAAAAAGAAATTTAAAATAATAAGTACACTTATTGTTGTCTTCTACGCTTATTGTTGACTGTTCGTTATTTTTTGAGATAATGTTCTTAGTGCTGGCTCTCATCTTATTTTTTACAAAATTATAGTGAGACCATAGTTTTCCAGCAGCTGGAACTCTAACTTTTTTTTCATCTTCCTTCACATACAATTCAAAAGATGTAAAATAAATTGATCTGCTTTCTTCAAAGCATTCTTCAATAGCAGTAGCATATTCCAATAACCGCGACGATGGAATTCTAAATAAATAATTTTATATAAACACCATGAATAAATAATAATAAATATAATGTAATAAATCCAAGTGTACTAGAATATTTATAATTTATTGATCAAAAATGAAATAAACATTAATGATTATAACACGAATAAAAAATAAAACAAACCAAAATTGAAAAAAAATGTCAAACATCAAATTAAGTAATAGATTTATGATCAATGATTACGTATAATTTCATTTGTAAAATGGCTGTAATATTAAAAATTCTTACGTAAATTCTTTTGCAGATATTGATTGTTTAGTGGAAAAAATTGCGTCTTGCTCATATTTAATTATCAAATGAACTAGTTGGTTACGTGAAGAAGGAGTTAGTTTTTTAGTGCTTTCAAAACTATCCAGTAATAATTTGCCTTCCCATGAACTACTTAAAATACATTTCAGTTGTAAAGCCTAAAGAATAATATAATAAATTTTAGAAACCAATTAATTAAAATATTATTACATGATAAATCTCTCATAATTATTTTTCTTTGTTGTAAAGAAACACAACTTACGTTAATTTTATTATGCGTTTGTATATTGTTTGCAATTGTAATGTTTCGGTCAAACTAAAAAATTGGTAATTTATTAAATACAATGAAACAATTAATGAATTATTTAATACTTATCTAAATAAATGTTTAAGCTCATCCAAATTACGTTTTCATTATTTTCAGACAACATGTAAATGACATCGCTGAAATCTTCTCCCTTAAAGCAAATCAAACATTGTTACAATACTATAAAATAAAAAAATTGGCAAAATAAAATAGACAAAACATTAGGTTACTACACATAACCTCTTACCATGTCGTTTTCGCTCATTTTGAATAGCGCCAGAAAATTCGATCAAACTGCAACAAAAGTAAAGTCGAACGACAAAATTAACGATGAAATTCAGAATTTAATTTCTAATTAGATGTGCAATACATACAAGAATTGAAATGTTTTATTTTACATTACATACTTACTTAATAACACTGGCAGTAATCGAACCGACGAAGCCACTGCCTGTGAAGTAACCTCTACAGTGATTACATTCGCATCGGCTCGCCGAACGAAAACTCACACACTGTTTGTCAACAGTTGATGTTTTGGAACTCAAAATTCAACGAACTGTTCGTTAAAATGTATGAATGGCTCAATGTAGAACAGTTCATTATATTTTGACGGTATATAAGTTAATATTTGAAACCGGTTACGTGGAATCTAATACTTAGTTCGATGAATAGCGATACTTTACTTTTTAATGAACCAGTTTATAATTTTCCATATATAGAGTAGCAAATAATAATTTCGGTTCGACATTTTTCAACTGAATAGAAATTAATTTTTAATGTCATGCAAGTCTGGACGGTGAGTGATGAACTGTTCGTCAATTTTTGATGTTTTTTTTTCTCCGTGTAAACGCGTGACAAGTAAAAATTTTATCTAGTACAATAAAATTTCATCAGTTAATTACATTTACTTAAAATCATGCTGCATTTTTTCCGTGTATATTTATAAAATACTGAAATCCATTGTTTGATATATTGCAACCTTACGTTACATGTTGTAAAATTTCACACAAATCGTGTAAAAAATTTTAAAAACAACGTTATCGCAACCAGATTCCGATATTTCTTACAGTGTATCTGATCTTGAAATAAGTTTCCCATTATTGAGATATACATTGAACCTGGATTCCAATTAAAATTCAGATTTCATATAAAATCCGGGTTCCATTTTGAACTCCAGATTTGTTTGAAACCCGGATTCCACTTGAAATCCTGATTCCACTTAGAATCCGGATATCCGGATTCTAAGTGGAATCAGGATTTCAAGTTAACTTGCAGCCTTGCAGTTTGGAACATAAAACGCGTGGGAGATAAAATGTGTGGAAGGTAAAACGGGCGGAAGATAAAATGTGTGGAAGATAAAATGTGTGATAGATAAAATGTGTCGAAGATAAAATTTGTGGAAGATAAAATGTGTGGAAGATAAAATGTGTGGAAGATACAAAGTTGGTGACGATATGATGTTTGGAAGATAA
>JABFPB010008337.1:0-10234 GCA_022817645.1 Ceratoteleas bidentatus | reverse complement strand
TATACACTCCTCATATATCCTCATTTATATACACTATCTCTTAGTTTATTCCTTTCTTGAGATCATGTACAGGCTCTAAGAGCATCGATTACTATCACAAAAAACTTTCAGATTATCCTGAGATAGTAGTTGTATAGTTCAGATTATTAAATAGACTTCTTGCTTGACCACTTGTCATACAAATGACTTGACACTAGGATCTATAGGACTTATTATTTATAATATGTAAAGTTATTATGTTTATGTACTTGCGAGTAAGCGTACCAATTACAATAAGACATGGAAAATATGAACATAACTATACACTCACAAGAAGATTTTGAATTTATGCGCAAGGCTGGCAGGCTTGCTGCTGAAACTCTTGATTTCATTGCACCGTACGTAAAGATAGGGGTGACAACTAATGAGTTAAATGATCTATGTCATGGTTTTATAATTAATGCAGGTGCAATTCCAGCACCACTAAACTATAGGGGGTATCCAAAATCGATTTGCACTTCAAAAAATGCAGTTGTGTGCCATGGTGTTCCCGATGATAAACCACTTAAAGATGGAGATATTTTAAATATTGATGTCACGGTGATTTTAAATGGCTGGCATGGTGATACAAGTCGCATGTTTTGGGTTGGCAAGCCATCAATAAAAGCAAAACGCTTGTGTGACGCTACTTATCATGCATTGATGGAAGCAATCAAACAAGTTAAGCCCGGCAATAAGTTAAATGAAATAGGGCTTGCTATAGAGAAATATATTAGAGATTTTGGATATTCTATCGTACGCAGCTACTGCGGACATGGTATAGGAAAAGTCTTTCATGCTCCACCAAATGTAGTGCATTTCTATGATCAAGATGAAAATCTCGTCTTGAAGGAAGGTATGTTCTTTACAATAGAGCCAATGATTAATGCTGGAAAACATGAGACTCTGCTCAGTAAACTCGATGATTGGACAGTGACAACACGCGATCTTTCACTTTCTGCTCAATTTGAACATACGCTCGGAGTAACAAAAGATGGTGCTGAAATATTCACATTATCACCTAAAAATTGGCACTTCCCGCCTTATAATTAGATTTTTTTAAATTCTGCTATACTGCAACTATACTTGGTTTACTTTGGGTGATCTTGAAGAAAGCTAACCCTTAACTTGTGATATAGCAACTAGTCCAATTAATGCACAGAAAATCATGTAAAAACTAGCTGAAGTCTCTTGTCCTGTAACTTTGATAATTGTTGTGCATATAAATGGTGCAAGACCACCAAAAAATCCAGCAGCTATATTTCTTGACAAACCAAATCCGCTATACCGAACCTTTGTTGGAAATAATTCACACATAAATGCACTGACAGGGCCAAGCGATGCAGCTATTGGAATTATAAAAAGAATATGTGCCAGCAAGTAATTGCCACTACATAACATTGAGAAAACTGGATAACTCACTATTACAAAAGCTATAAATGCAAATTTCATAACTTTTTCTCTTCCTATCTTATCAGAAAGTATAGCAAATAATATTGTCAATCCTCCGAGCGCAATTTGACTCAGTATTTCCACTATATGATTAAAATGAGTATTTACTGTTAATATTTTATTCGTAAGCACATTGAAAAATACCAAATATATATAGAGAGACGCATTTTCAACCAAGTCAATACCTATTGATATTAGAACAGGCTTTTTGTAATTGTTTAATAACTCTTTTAGTGGCAATTTAGACGGATTTTTTTGTCTTTTATACTCTGGGCTTTCATCAAGTATATATCTCATATATATGCTAATTAATCCCATTGCTAAACTGAAAATGAAAGGTAATCTCCACCCCCAAGATTCAAAATCAGATACATTTTTGCATATGAGTACCGCTATCAGGCTTAATACTGAACCAAAAATTGCGCTTAATACTTCAATGCTGCCAAAAAATCCTTTTTTGTTTTTAGGAGCATGTTCTATTAAAAATGGTGCATTTCCTGCTTCTCCTCCAAGGGATATACCCTGCAATAGCCTTAAACAAACTACCAGAATTGATGCTAGTATTCCAATGCTTTGATAACCTGGAACAAAAGCAATTAATACGGTTGATAAAGTCATTAATATAATCGAGAGCAATAAGGCAACTCTTCTGCCATGCTTATCACCAATGTGACCAAATATAGCAGCGCCGATTGGTCTCATTAAGAAACCCACTGCAAACACTCCAAAAGCTTTTAATACGCTGGTTAGTTGATCATCTGATGGAAAAAACACACCACCTATTATGTTTATTAGGTGGCCAAAAAGCATGTGGTCATACCACAATAAAGTGTTACAAATCAAACTCGAGAATATTGCTTTCGTTATTTGCTGCATAATCTTCTATAGTTTGTTTAGTATTTAGTAATATACATTACTTTTTTTTATATAATAGAAAAATTTGAACATCATATTAATAATAGCATCTTATTAAATCTTAATATTTTTATATCATTGACTATATTCAAGTGTTTTTATATTATTGCCTATATACTTCCATATGTTTTAGTGGGAAGTTATTTTTATTTGTATGCACAGAGTCTCTTGATGGAGCACTATGACACACACTCCAGTTTTGTTAAAAGAGATGCTATCACTACTATCACCGCAGGATGGTGGTATATATGTGGACGCCACATTTGGAGCTGGAGGGTATAGCAAAGCAATATTGGAGTCAGCTGATTGCAAAGTATATGCAATTGATAGAGATGAAACGGTAACCAAGTTTTATGATGATTTAAGCGTTAGATATCCCGATAGAATAAAACTATTTATTGAGAAGTTTAGTAATATTAAAAATTTATTAGATAGCAACAATATTGAAGGTATCGATGGAATAGTTTTTGACATCGGAGTTTCATCTATGCAGCTTGATAACGGAGATAGAGGGTTCTCATTTTTACATGATGGTCCACTCGATATGAGTATGGATAACTCTTCTTATATAAACGCTTCAACGTTTGTTAACGCTTTACGCGAAGAAGAAATCGCAAATACTATATATAACTACGGAGGCGAACGTCATTCTCGCAAAATTGCAAGAGCAATAATAGATGCACGGAAGAAGAAAACTATCAAAACTACATTTGAGCTTGCGGATATTGTACGTTCTGTGGTGTTCCGTGGAAAAAGCAAAATTGATCCTGCAACCAGAACATTTCAGGCAATCAGAATATGGGTAAACGATGAGCTGGGAGAACTTGAAAAGGGCATTAAAGCTGCATCTGAGATTTTAAGTGAGAATGGCAAATTAATTGTCGTCACCTTTCATTCCTTAGAAGATCGTATAGTCAAAACTTTTTTTAAAGATTTATGTGCTACTGATTGCAAGACATTCTCTCTTCTAAATAAAAAAGTGATCGAAGCAAGTATAGAAGAAGTAAGTGCAAATCCGCGTTCACGCTCAGCAAAACTAAGAGCTATACAGAGGTTGTCGTGAGAACTTTCTGCATCATCTCAATAGTTATGTTTTTTCTTAGCATTGTAGGACTATTTAAGGTAAAATTACATGTTCAGTCGTTAAATAGAGAGCTAATAAAAATAAAAAGTGAAATTAATTTAGTACAAAGTGATATAAAAGTTTTACAAGCAGAATGGAGCTATTTGAATAATCCAAAAAGGCTTGCAAGCCTTGTAAAGAAATACCTGAAAAATAACTCTTTAATACTGGCTAGCCAGGTTAAAAATCTTGACTCTCTAAATGGCCGCAGTGTGCTAGCACAACTTAAAATCCATGATCAACAGTGAGATTAAGTCTTATTTTTTACAGATGAGCACATCACAATAAAACTTACTTTGTATCCGTTCAGGATAGCGGCAAGACCATAGAGTAAAAGTGAGTTTACAACAAATGGTGTCATCCCGGTGCTTGACACTTGTATCTTTATGATGTGAGGCATTAGAGCTAAAATACCTCACAGGGAGGGTGAAGCTGATGCGACGCTAATGCCATTAAGGCCGAATCCCAGATTTTGCTTCCCTCCCATAGAGTTAAAGACTGAACAGTATCTTTTGGAATTATATCCCGTATTACAAGGTTAGTCTAAACTCTCAGTTTATTTATAGTCTTGGAGGCAATTTTATGCAAGTAAATGCTATTTTGGGTGTGGATATTTCAAAAAAGAAATTTGATGTTTGTTTGTTAGTGGACAGTAAAAAACGACACAAAATCTTTCAAAACAATCAAGATGGTTTTGCAAAACTTGTAGTTTGGTGCAATGGCCATGGAGCAAATCTTACTCATTTATGTCTTGAAGCAACTAGTTGGTATGGAGAAGATTTGGCTACTTTCATGCACGATTTAGGACATAATGTCAGTATAGTAAACCCAGCCCAAATCAAAGCTTTTGGCAAAAGTGAGCTGCTCAGAAATAAGACAGATAAATCAGATGCAGCTATGATAGCTAGATTTTGTATCGCCAACAAACCTGCTCTTTGGAAGCCCACTGCACCTGAAATTAGGCATTTGAGGGAGCTTTACCGTTGTATGCAATCGCTAAAAGATGATAAGGTGCAGCAGACGAATCGCTTGGAAAACAAAAATATGCATTCCAGTTGCAAAGAAGCTATATCTAAAGTAATTTTGGCAATAGAGGAGCAAATTATTGTTCTCGAAAAAGAAATTAATGAGCATATAAATAACTATCCACATCTAAAAAATATGGTGGAAAACCTTAAGACTATAAAAGGTATAGGATATCTTACTGCTGTTGCTGTTGTCGCAGAAATGCCATCAGTTGATAACTTTGACAATGCTGAACAATTTACAGCTTTTGCTGGTCTAAATCCAGGACATTATCAATCGGGATCGTCAGTAAGTAAGAGAAGTTGCATATGCAAAATAGGATCTGAGCGCGTCCGAAAAGCTCTTTATATGCCAGCTATAGTAGTCAAAAACCATAATAATCATTTTCAAAAGTTTTGTCAGCGTCTAGCAAGTAAAGGCAAATGTCCAAAAGTCATAGTTCTTGCGTTAATGCGAAAATTAATGCATGTCTTTTTTGGTATTCTTAAAAATAATCAACCATTTAATTGTAATTTAGTTGGATAATTTGTTTGACAGCAGAGACAGTATCTGGGATCTAGTTTTCCATATAATCTCATCGAAAATGTTGTAACCACTTTCTGTGCTAGTTTGCTTGCTTACAAGCAAACTTTCCTGGATCCCAGTGTCAAGCACTGGGATGACAGGGGAGGGAGGCTACTTGGATGACACCATTTTTTCCTGGATCCAAGTAGTCAGGGCACTGAGATGACACCCTCTTGGATGAAAACCAGTATCAGCTACTTTCATGACACCATTCTTTTTTCTGGATCCAAGTAGTCAGGGCACTGGAATGACAAAGAGGGTACTTGGATGACAGGAGGTAATGCAGGAAGTCTAATAACGCAGCAACACAGAACCCCAGGTTAGGCCTGCACCTATTGAAATCAGCAGTGCCAGGTTTCCTAATTTTATTTTTGATTTTTGTATTGCATAATCAAGTGCTAGTGGAATTGATGCCGCTGAGGTATTTGCATGTTGATCAACGGTATTAATCACTTTCTCTATAGGGAAATCTAACTTCTTTACTACTGCTTCAATAATACGAATATTTGCTTGATGGGGAATGAGCCAGTCAATATCAGTAATTTTCAAATTATTGCATTTCAGAGTTTCCTCTATTAAGGCTGTTAACTTATCCACTGCATGTTTAAACACTTCTCTTCCATTCATGTATATTTTTCCAGAATCACCAGTAGAGGATACCCCTCCGTTCGTACATAGTATGTCCACATTGCCATCAGAGTGTAAGTTTGTTGATATGATGCCGCTTCTACCCATTTCTGATTTCATCACCACTGCACCAGCACCATCACCAAAGAGTACACAAGTTGACCTATCTTCCCAATCAACAATCCTAGACATTATTTCAGCACCTATAACCAATGCATATTTAATTCTATTGTTAGATTTTATGAGCGAATCAGCAACTGTAACTGCATATATAAAACCAGAGCATGCTGCTTGTACATCAAAAGCAAATGCGTTTTTACATTTTAACTTACTTTGTACAATCGTTGCACAGCTAGGAAAAGTTTTATCAGGAGTTGTTGTAGCAACTATAATCAAGTCAATTTCATCTACTGAAATTTTAGCTTTTTCTATAGCACTTTTTGCTGCATTTACAGCTAGATCTGACGTTAGTTCTCCTTCATCTGCTATATGCCTTTGAACTATTCCTGTTCTCTGCCTTATCCATTCATCGCTCGTCTCAACTATCGATGCAATTTCGTTGTTACTCAACATTTTTCTTGGTAGGTAAGATCCAGTGCTTAATATGAAACTTTTATTCAATATGACTTACCCCGTTAATTATCTTTTGATTTAAATTCTCACTAATTGCATTCACTGCAAATTTTATGGCATGGGCAAAAGAAATAGCATCAGAATTTCCATGACTTTTAATGATGATACCATTCAGCCCTAAAAACATAGCTCCACTTCTAATTTTGGGATTAAAACGTGTTAAAGCTCTATTTAGTTTGGATTTTAACAACATACCAACAAGCATCTTTGTTGCCCATGAGCTCAGTACTTCCTGCTTTATTAGATTGATAAAAGTATTAGCGGTTGCCTCAGCCGTTTTGAGCATTACATTGCCAACAAAACCATCAGCAACAATCACATCTATATTGCCCTCTAAAAATTCACTTGCCTCTATATACCCTTTGAAATTAATGCCTGGAGCGTTTTTAAGCAACTCAAAAGCACCGCGCACTGAGTCATTACCTTTAACTTCTTCTGTACCGATATTTAGCAAAGCAACTTCAGGATTGTCAATTTTTAATGCTATTTTTGCAAATATACTACCCATTAACGCAAATTGAAATAATGAGTCGGCATTACAATCGACATTTGCACCAAGGTCAAGCAAAGCAAAGCTTTTTGTCTTAGTTGGACAGATAGAGGCAATAGCAGGACGATAAATGTTTGGTAATGTTCCTAAAATAAATCTGGAAATTGCCATCAATGCTCCGGTGTTGCCTGAAGACACCACTCCGAAAGCTTTACCTTTTTTTACTGCCTCAATGGCAGCTTTCATACTTGAGTCTTTACGATGCCTCAGTGCAAAAGATGGCTTATCATTTGCAAGGACATTGTCAGAACAATGAGTAAACTCAGAATTGTTACTTACTTTTTTATATTTCAAAAGCAAAGGAGATACTTCTTCCTTATCTCCATAAATATGAAAAAAAACTTTAATGCCTGGGTCAACAAGGTTGTCTAAAAAAAAACCAGCACCATGAATTACGGAAATAGGCGCAGAATCGCCCCCCATAGCGTCAAGTGCAACAACTATATTATTATTGACCGTAGATAACATATCATAATAGTCACTCTGCCTGTTGCTTAATGAAAACCCGTTTTCCTTTGTAACTGCCATCAACTGCTACGTTATGAGGCAACATGAATTCCCCAGTTGTTGAACACACCACAATATTCTTAGGCTCAATAGCATGATGAGAACGATGCATATTACGCCTTGACTTTGACTTTTTTCTTTTTGGAACTGCCAAAATTTCCTCCATTCTACTACAAAATACAATACATTAGTAACATGTTTTTTACAGGAAGTAAACAGGGATAGTAAAATAAGTAAGGTTTGCTTATGTAATTGAGTTCTATAGCTAAAGTGGCTCTACAATTTGAAAAACCGTCATTCCGCTACCAGTTAGTGGAATCTATACCGCGAATGAATCCACAACTGTACGAACATTACAATTAGCCTACCAGAAGGATGTCATCCCAGTGCCCAGACACTGGGATCCAGGAATTTTGATTGGGCACTAAGTTGGTAATTGGTAAGCATAAAAGTGGCTGATCTTATGTTAAAACACAACGTTCTTGATGAGATTACGGCAAGGCTGGATTCCAGTGTCAAGCACTGGAATGACATCATTTGCTATGCAAATTGCTTTTAGAAAGATAAACGTTCGTATAGTTGTGTGCGGTATAAGGGTTAGCTATTGAACTTAAAACATATCTCAGCTATACTTTGCGATAAAGTTAATAAAAATTTTAATAAAATCAGTAAGACTAACCTCTAGCTAAAATGAATACAAAGTGAGCTTTTTTGATATAAATGGTGTTAGAATAATTGGTAGGTACTTTATCAATTTTTTGTTAAGGCTTGGTAGTGCATTCATATTTTTTATTCAATCTCTATACCACTGCTTCGTGCCACCATATTATTTTAGCAACGTAGCAAGACAAATCATAGAGATAGGCTTTTTCTCTCTGCCAATTGTTGGGCTCACTGGAGTTTTTATAGGAGCAGCGATAGTTTTACAAAGTAGCTTGAGTGACCCATTAATTAACCAAGAACAGATAATACCCAAACTTGTTACGATCACTATCATTAAAGAGTTAGGACCAGTTTTGATCAGCTTAATAATGGTAGGAAAGGTTGGATCATCAGTTGCAGCAGAAATTGGTACGATGCGCATCACCGAGCAAATAGATGCCCTTACAACTTTGAACATCAACCCTTTCAAATATTTAATTGCACCAAGGATTTTAGCGTCAATCATAGTATTTCCCATACTTACAGTATGTGCAGATCTGATAGGAATATTTGGAGGATATATCACTGCAGTCTTCGAATTTAACCACAATCTAAATATATACATTAAATACACAGCTCAGTTCTTTAATACGTACGATTTTGTAACTGGGCTAGCTAAAGCAACTGCTTTTGGCGCCATAATTTCTGTCTCAAGTTGCTATTACGGTTACCATTGCAAAGAAGGTGCACGAGGAGTAGGTGTTGCTACAACATCAACTGTTGTTTTATCGTCCATACTGATCATTTTAGCAAACTACATGATTACTTTGATACATGCGTAACCCCATAATATCAATATCGAACTTAAGCTTATCTTTTGATGACAGGACAGTACTAAAAGATCTAAATCTTGATATATCAAAAGGGGAATCATTAGTCATACTTGGTGGCTCAGGAAGCGGCAAATCTGTACTAACAAAAACAATTATCGGCTTGCTGACACCAGACTCAGGGTCTATCAAAATAAATAGTAAAAGCAAAAATAAATTTGGGGTTTTATTTCAAAATTCCGCTTTATTTGACTATGTTACAGTGTGGGAAAATATATCTTTTAATTATAAAAAACGCTTTAATATCAGCAAAAAGGAGGCAAAACAGCTAGCAATCAAGAAATTAAATGATGTTGGATTGGAAGAAAATATAGCAGATATGTTTCCAATAGAGTTGTCAGGTGGAATGAAAAAAAGAGTGGCACTTGCAAGGGCGATTGCACACAACCCAGAAATCATTATATTGGATGAACCAACTTCAGGATTGGACCCAATTATGTCAGATATAGTAAACGAGATAATAATAAAATTGTCTGGAGATCTTAACCCTACAATTATCACGATTACACATGATATTCATAGCGCATTTAAAATAGCTGATAAAATAGCAGTATTATACGAAGGAAATATTATCTACCATGGAACTGTCCAAGAAATACAAAATACTAATAACGAATACATAAAAAAATTCATTCGTTATATATAGCTATAGGTTCACAAACGAGATTGTAAGTACTAAACAGTTCAACATAAAAATTGACAAAGCTCGATTCTTAAAGTATGTTTAATCGAAGTAGTAATTACGGAGCTATAATGGCGGTGAGGAACATAAGAAAACGTTTATATCAAGCTATAATGCTACCGTTGACAGCACTGCTCTTTATAGCAGCAGCTCCATTCTTCTTGATTATTGCTATCTGGGAGACAAAAAACATAAATATAGCATTAAAGTACATTATTGTTGCTCCATTGGTAGTGCTGTGTTTGCCATGTGAATACTAGCTTCAGTGCTACATTTATCGATTAGTACTTTATTGACAGTTGCAAAAATTACACTTTTTCCTGAGTTCTTTTTGTCTTTGCGAATTAAGGAAGGAATTAAGTTTAGTAGAGTTTTTAGCTTATCTATTACTCAATTCCATAATATGGATTTTTATGCATATATAAAAGACTCTAAAACTTTTTTTAAGATAAAAGATAGTAATAGAAAACTATTAGTAGCACTTCTTAAAGATAACGACTTTAGTATACAAGATGATACACCTCTCCATTTCTATAGACCTGCTGCAAAAGGTGATGACAAAATGATGTGAGAGAGGTAAAAGAAGAATAAGCAGATTGAGTAAG
>JABFPB010008336.1:0-10236 GCA_022817645.1 Ceratoteleas bidentatus | reverse complement strand
ACTAACAAAACTAACAAAACTAACGAAACTAACAAAACTAACAAAACTAACGAAACTAACAAAACTAACGAAACTAAGAAAACTAAGAAAACTGAAAACGGCGAAGTGGCGAATCGGCCGAAGGGGTTGTCGAGTGAGCGTGCAGCGGCCAAGAAGTGATACCTATCCCCGATCACACGGTGTCATGGCTCAAGTCGACAGAGACGAAGCACGAGTCTTATTGTCGAGACGTGGAAAACCGAAGCCTCGAGGGAGATCGCATCGCAAGCTTTATACGCCCGGTTAAACGCCGAGCGCTTAAATTTTGCTAAGCGGTGCACACTCGGATCGAATGTCTCGTGACCCGGCGTCTCGCGAGCGACTCGCACTAATCCGAGCGCAGATTCGAGAACAGATACTATTAGATATCACGTGGCGTTACACTCAATGCCGCGGAATCAGATAAGCCGGCGACTTTTTTTGACAAATACGAGCAAATTGATAAACCGCGCATGCATTATGCATAAATTTCCTTGCCTTCGCGGGATTACGTTGATTCCAGTCCATAAATCGCTGGAAGTGTACAAAAATATTTATCCGACGAGAAAAATTGCTAGAAGGGTTGTAAGTTATGGTATACTTTCAACCTTTCTTCTGACCTGCACATGGATTAGGATTATTTCGTTGCTAGAAATGTGCTAAGACGTGCAGCAATTCTGTGCTAAGGTGTACATTAAGAGAAAGGGTTTAATTTTTGTGGAGTAGCCTATTTTTTTTTCAATTCCATTATACAAATTGCTATTCTACTACCTGGGTTTTAAAAGAAATCTTGGAAGAAATGTGCTAAAATATGCTAAATATTTAACACAATACAAAAACTGGTAGACAATTTACCATTCGTGCTAAATTTACTACATTGTCTCAATTACAACATAGTAATAGATCAAATTATTTTGTGCATTGGGACACCACTTTGCTGGAAGTGTGCTAAAATGTGCTAAATATTTAATACAACATAAAAACTGCTAGACAGGTTACCGTCTGTGCTAAATGTACTAACCTTGTCTGAATTATAACATAGAAACTGCTAAATTCTTTTTGTAACTTGTAAAATTATCTTACTAGATGTGTGCTAAAATGTCCTAAATATTTAACATAACATATATATTGTTAGAAAAGTTACAACCCGGGCTAAATAAACTCCCTTGACTCAATCATAAAATGAAAATGACTATAATCATTTTATCATCAACTTGCTAGAAGTGTGCTAGATTTCTCCACATTGCTTTCCTAACCTAAAAATTCCTAGGACTAACTTAACTTTTACCCAATCCTGCTTCGAAAATTGCTAGAAAGCGTTACGGTAAATGGAATTTTTATTCGCTCGGTTTCGAAAGTTCGAGATTGAAATCGACGCGAGGTAACCTCAAAAAGGGTGATCGCCGGTGCGTCGAGATCATGTAAATGGCGGTCGGCCGTTAAACGCCGGACCGGGGTTTTTGGACCTAATAGTTTTTCGCTTGATTGTTTCGGCTCGAATAAACGTAACGATAAATTATCCGGGCCTCAAGTGGAAATGTATTGCGACGGTGAAATGGTCGACGGACAGACGTCGTTCCGAGTTCGGACCGATTACTTCTTAAATGATTGCTGCACATTCTTAAAAGGGCCTTATAACGTCTATTTACGGCCTCGTAACGAACTCGTTTCCGAGAGCTTACTTCCAGTCGAGCGTTCGATGGGTCTGAGGGCCTTAGGGCATTGGTTTAACCTTTCACATTCGTTCGAACCATTTTTCGCTTCGAAACGACGCGTTTCCTACTTTGAGCTTACGAAATGCTTCAGAAAAAGCTGCGGGTCGACGTTTTTAGGTTATATTTCTCAGGGATAGATAAGGTTATGTCGATAGGTTAAAGGATATTTTTTCTCAGGCAAAACTCTAGGGCCAGAATTGATCAAATCTGGATAAGATTTTGTTTTTGAAGGTTAGTCTCACAATCATTCAGCCAATGTAAAAGATTGTATTAATATTACAATATTTGACTCATTTACGACATAACCTATAAATTAGGTTATGAAGAAAGGAACAGCATAAAGAGGGAGATAAGGTGACAAAATTATGGCATGAATGTATTACCCTGAATTTTTTGGAAATAAATCAACTTTTACTCGCATATTGAGGGCGCAAAAATGTCTTTCCACGAACCAGCGAACGGCTGTACTCCCACAAATGAAAGTTGATAGTCGAATTAATTCATGTACACTTTGCATTGATCGCTGTTGTGGCTCACTCGCGACGAAGTCATTATCTCCGGGGCGACCGTAATTCCTGCAAATAACCACGCCCTGTGGCAGATTTAACACATCAGATCCAATTATAACTACGAATGAAATTCGACAAAAGCCTGCGCTCCTTTCTGCCGGGGAACCATTTTATTAATTAGCTTCATTCAATTAGTCGATTACATCGGAAAGTCTGTTATTTCATTTCGAAAAATTTCCGCAACAAATATAACGGCGAAATGCAACCAAAAAACAAAATATAGAATTTACGAAAAATTTGAACATAGAAAATATCATATTCCCTCTATATAAAAATATTGTTCTGTAAAAATTTTTCATTTCAAAACACCTCAATTAAAAATGGGTATTCTTTTCTGAAGCTAAAAAATTAAAGCTCTGTTCTTTTTAAATTAAAATCGTTTGAAAGATCTTCCAAATCTCTTAAAACGATTTCCCGTTTGGGCAAAAACGCGTGGTTTTGCCAGTCCACAAAAAATGTTCGCACTCGGCGTAATCTGGCGAGAAATATGGAATAGCGTTTGTTTTTCGCGGCACAGTTGCTCGTCTGATAAATCACAAATGTTTGTACAAGACGCGCGGCTGTAATCAAGAGCGCGTAGCGTCGCTTCCGAGCTTGTTGAGTAGGCCGCCGAGAGGGGTTTACGGGATCGTGAATAGAGCCATAACGAAGTGAAATGTGTAGGTGAATTTATGCCCCAGGAACAAACTGCGAACCGTCCGATGAGTAGGCGCCGCGCGCAGCAGTGTTTTTCATTCTGTATTCTTGTAAATCAGTTGACAGAATGCTCGATGGGATAAAAAGCTTATTTATCGCACGAGCCAACAAATCGGTCCACCATCGTTCTTCCTTAATAGACGAACGCCGCGAACGTGGTGCATGTCGGGGAAAATTTATCGGAAAATTTTTGCTTTGAGATTAGAGACGAGATTTAAAGTGACTTTGAACATTGAAATTATAAATGGACAAAATTATGAAAAATTGGGAAATATATCACATATGTGATATCCTATGTCACATATGTGATATCCCATGTCACAGATGTGATATCCCATGTCACATACGAAATTCTTCATGTCACAGATATAATGTCAGATGCCACAGATGCGATGTAAGATGCGATGTAATATGTCACATATGCGATGTCACATATGTGGTGTTACATATGTGACATCACATGTCACATATGTGGTGTTACATATGTGATGTCACATATGATGTCACATGTCACATATGTGTTGTCATATGTCACATATATGATGTCACATGTCATTTATGTAACGTCACATGGCATATATGTGGCGTCACATGTCACATATGTGACGTCACAGGTCACATATGTGATGTCACAGGTCACATATGTGACGTCACATGTCATATATGTGATGTCACATGTCATATATGTGACGTCACATGTCACATATGTGATGTCACATATGTAAAACCAAATCTAAAACCAAACAGATCGATTTCCTTCCATTTCCCCAGCACAAAAACGCGATTTGGCGAAAATACCCGCCCTATAACAGACGACCCTGAATTTATCGATTCGTTTTGCTCGCCGAGCCCGATCGCTATCGCCGACAGATTATCTCTCGGACAAAAACTTATTCAACGGGTATTTGATTAACGGCCCGAGCAATGCTCTTAAATTCGGCCGGGGCGCTGTGTTTTGTTGCGCGGTCGTTTCATATCGCGATATGTGGCTCCCTCGTCGGTGCGGCATCGCGCTCGCGAAAAACGGGGCGGTGGGATTAATTAAAAAAGCCAACTAGGCAAAGAATCGGCCGGATCGGAAACAAAGGGCCGGATCGCCGCAAGAAAAAGCGTCTCCTCAGTATTCGACCACTGGGGATTCGTGCGATTGAACGATAAAATTGCGCTCATAAACAAGTCAAAACGTACCCGCTCGGCTTTTTGCGCCGGCACGCTGTCGCGACTCGCATCGCCGAACAAATTCGAATATCGTTAAGGGCTGCAAACCGTTACTTTTTTCCGCATTGCATGAATGCAAGTTTTTCATTATTCTACTGTGAGGAATATGTCACATTTTATAGATAAGTTTGGGTGTGATATTAATCATATGTGTATCATTTTTGTCACAGATATGTGATGTCATGTCTTACGTCACTGATATGCCATGTCACAGATGCGTCAAGTTACGTGTCACAGATATTTTGTCACATGTTACAGCTATGTTGTCACATGTCATAGATATGTGATGTCACATGTCGCAGATAGGTGACGTCACATGTCACATGTTGTCACATGTCATAGATATGTGATGTCACATGTCACAGATATGTGACATCATATGTCACAGATAGGTGACGTCACATGTCACAGATATGTGACATCATATGTCACAGATAGGTGACGTCACATGTCACAGATACATCATGTAACCGATATGTTATGTCACATGCCACAGACATGTTAAGTTACATGTCACAGATATGTGGTGTCACTTGTCACATATAACTCGTAACACAAATATGGCATACACGATATATTGTAGATCTATGACAATTTTATGTTCATCTCATGCGTTTGTGTTAAATGTGACACACTAAACTTATGATACACTCATGTTATATAAAACCCAAATGTCACATATGTGACGGTTCTGTAATCGACCTATAATGAGTCGTAACGGACAATTTGGACTCGTACCAAAAGAGTCGGCCCGTTTCTGAAAATAAGCGAACGCGCTTTTGATATTGGGAATATCACTTATTTGTGTATTGGGCGTGTTCCATATACAAGGAGCAACATTTGCGCGTACGCGAGTCCGCCCTGGTAATTATTACTTAATAACCACGCGTGCATCAGCTCGATTAATTAATGGGCTGTCGTCCTGGTAACGAGTCTACTCGAAGCCGATGTGCCGGCACTGTCCGCGAAACTGAACTACTTTTATAATTTTCACGTGAAGACCAGCTTTTAGGTTATCATTTTATTGCGGTCAATTATAGAATCAGCCGCGACGGCCCCAAGACGAGCAACTGCCCCCAGGTGGAAACGAGACGAAAAGCTTTCGCAAACTTTTTGGGGCACATTTGGCAAGTCGACGACTTGTTGTGTTTCAGTTTATTTGAATTTCTTGAGGTTTGGGAAAGAAATATTTGAATGAAAGAGCGTTGAAAGTGGTTTGTTAGTTTGTCGTTTTGAGGATGGAAATGATGGGACAACTGGTTTGGGAAAAGTCTGTATATTTACTTGTATTCTCTATCAGAATTTTATCGCAGTAACCAAAAATGTATTTTTGATTAGTTCCATAGTGGGCTTGTTACAAATCCCGCAAATGATCAAAATTTTCTCCACATATAAAATATAAAATATAAAATTTCTCTTGCAGAGAAATTTTATATGTGGTTCAAAATATAGGGGAGGCAGAATATCATATATGTCGATTAAGACAAACTTTTATACCTTATTGTCAATTTTTTACAGTTTTTCAGATTTTTGTCAGTGTTTTACAATTTTTCAGATTTTTGTTAATTTTATACAATTTTTCAGATTTTTGTCAATTTTTTACAATTTTTCAGATTTTTGTCAATTTTTTACAATTTTTCAGATTTTTGTCAATTTTTTACAATTTTCCAGATTGTTTTCAATTTTTTACAATTTTTCAGTTTTTTGTCAATTTTTATCACTTTTACATTTTATCTTTTTGTCAGCTTTTGTCAATATTTGTCAGTTTTTGTTAATTTATATTAACAGATGCTAATTGTTGTCAATTGTTGTCAAACTTTGTCAATTTTTACCATTTTTTGTAATTTTTATTCATGGTTGACAATTTTTGTCAATTTTTGCCAATTTTTGTCAGTTTGTAATTGGTTGCATACAAATTAGGACCTATATTCATGTGAGTAAGAAAATTTTTGTCGAAGTTTGAGTCAGATTTGGATTGTTCAGTAGTATACTACCCGTACTATTGATTTTTGTCAATTTTTATCAATTTTTGGTAATTTTTATTCATGGTTGTTAATTTTTGTCAAATTTTGTCAATTTTTCTCAATTTTTCTCAATTATTGTCAAATTTTGTCAATTTTTGTAAGTTTCGTAATTTGTTGCATATACTATAGTATTCAATAGTACTATAGTATATGCAACGAATTACAAAACTTACAAAAATTGATAAAAATTGACAAAAATTGACAAAATTTGACAAAAATTGACAAAAATTAACAAAAATTGACAAAATTTGACAAAAATTAAAAAAAATTAACAACCATAAATAAAAATTTAAAATTTTATCAAAATTTTGGTAAAAATTACCAAAAATTGATAAACAATAACAAAAATCAATAGTATGGATAGAATACCACTGAACAATCCAAATCTGACTCAAACTTCGACACAAATGTTCTTACTCATGAATGTTGGTCCTCCCATAAAAACCAGTGAAAGAAGCCCTCCTTCTTCCATCCTTCTCCCTCGTCCTTCCCCGAGGAGATTTTCGTCAAAAAAAAGAGGCTCGATCAGAAACCGACCCCCGCGATTAAAAGCAACTGCGATTGGTCGAAGTTAGGAATTGAAATGTAAGCAGCGAGGTGGTTGTTTGGGCGCCAACTATGTTATCATTAATGAGCCGGCGGGGCGTTCAGTTTTGCGGAATTTGACGTAGCCGCGTTTTTCGGAGGTAATGCACTCGGATTATCACCGTCTTCCGAATTCGCCGGTGAAGCCGGTGGTTAATCGAGCGTTGCATCCCTTCATTTGGCCGTCCGATGGTTTCGCCCGAATTTGCATGTTTAGAATGCAAGATTGGGCGATGCAAATGTAAAGCTAATGCCGGCCGCGATAGTAACCACAGGTTACTCGAATTCTCCCCGGGCTTCTTGTGTCCAACATTGTCTTGTCGGCGAAGCAGATTGTTTGCCACGGCGATCCAGTTTGTTGACTCAACAACGAGATGTTCCAAACATATTTTGCCCAGCCATAGCTTTACTATG
Source organism: Ceratoteleas bidentatus (assembly GCA_022817645.1). Classification (NCBI taxonomy): domain Eukaryota; kingdom Metazoa; phylum Arthropoda; class Insecta; order Hymenoptera; family Scelionidae; genus Ceratoteleas; species Ceratoteleas bidentatus. The sequence goes on along the minus strand of JABFPB010008336.1, from coordinate 2,997 downwards.
TGATTTTTCTATTTTCGATAAGGTATAACTCGCCAAAGTATCTGGTGGTATATGAGTTAAATATTAATTTGAATTTTTATGATAAAAAACAGCAAAAAATGTTTATAAATTACAAAACTGGCAAAAAGAAGAACTAAAAATAAGAAAAAAGATAAAATGTGGCAAAAATGGTAAAAAGAAGGACAAAAAATGGTAGAAATGCCAAAAGCAGGACTCCGATTGCCAAAAGTGACAAAAAGGGCCAACAATTTTTATCATCAGATTTAAATTTTGATGACAAAAAATAGCAAAAAGTCTACAAAACTAGAAGAATGAAGGACTAAATTGGTAAAAAAGATAAAATGTGGCAAAAATGGTAACAAGAAGGACTAAAATGATGGAAATGCCAAAAAACAAGCCTCAAATTGACAAAAGTGACAAAAAGGCCCAAAATTTTTATCACAAAATTAAAATTTGGATGATAAAACAAATTACAAAACAAGCAAAAACCAGAACTAAAAGTGACAAAAAAATAAAATGTGGAAAAATAGTAAAAAGAAGGATAAAAAATGATAGAAATGCCAAAGCGCAGGACTCAAATTAACAAAAGTGATAAAAAAGGCCAAAAATGGCAAAAAAGTATAATGTAACAAAAATAGCACAAAGATGAACGAAAAATGACAAAGATAAAATATATACGATACTAAAAATACAAAAATAAGGAAAAAGTACTCACAATTAATTTTTTTTTAATTTGCAATTAGTTTTCCTACATTTAAACAGTAAAATCGCATACTTTGACTTAGTTAATATATTCAACTGAATTAATAATATATTGTAAGTCTTCGCTCAACCAAATTTTAGTCAAGTAATTTTGATATTCTAAGTCATCATCCTCAAAGTGTTTCTACCTAGAAAATGGCAAAAGGCTCTCCTCGTATTGTACTTGGCAGTAATTTTATGCACATTGTAAGTTCGGAATAAAGAAAGCAATATATCAAGCCTCCTAATGTTAGGTAATAATAGCTTGAAATGGGTCAACATAATCAGACCTGTGATTGCATTATTCATACGAACGGATGTCTCTGGTAAAAGTGCGTCGAAGAAGCTATTTATTCACGAGTAACTTCCGATTCCATTGCTCCAATGCGGAATTCCATTTTCATGATTGATGTCCACAATTTTCTATTCCTCATTGTGCCTTCGGTGCAGCAAAAATACGTCGATTTTCATAACTAATACGCTTTATAATAAACTTATTTTCCGACTTGACAGATCGTTTCGACAGTTTTCTTTTAAAAATGTTCGCAATGAAAATTCTGAAGATGCCTCGAAGATAAATATTAGAGATGTTTTATTGTAAGTAGTGGTGACGTGTGATGAAAGGACAACCAGAGTGTTCGCACGTTGCATGTTTATGTCTCTAATCTGACACAACTTATTCGATATAAATGACTTGTAAAGTGAGTGCCTGATAAATGCACTCATAATAAGTAACGAGTAATGCGTGACGGGATTCAAAACGGTAGCAAGTGAATGACGTTTTTCCATAGAGAAAAAAATTAGTTGACTTACTGAAGTCGCTTGATTGTATTTAAACATTAAAAATGTCATGATGTTGGAAAATTAACTAGTTTTAGTTCCAATTTTATATAGGTCAACTGACTAGTTTTTGTGCCATTTAGTGAATATATATAGTAGATATATATCCAACTAGACTAATATATCCAGAGCGAAAGAAATAAAAAATAAGGTGATGTCGCATTACATAAATATGGTATATCATTGTATAGCGATAAAGTCGAAACAAAATTATTTTCACAACGCGATAAAAGTGAATCAAATGGTGTGGTCAAATTAGTAAAAAATTGTTATTTTGAGGTTATGGATTTCAAATCATTAAAAAGGACGGATTTTTTTGAAAAATCTCTTCGTTAAGTTGTAGAGCATGACATTTTATTTCAGAAAATATCTAATGGATATTTTTATTCGGAAATTCCTGAGAGTAGATAGAATTGCAAAATTGTCACTATACGTTAAATTCAGATCAAACTTCAAATATGATTGGAATTCATGTAAGTTTGACTTTTAACGTACTCAGAAATATATTTAAGACGCCAATGAATTGTTTTGCAAACTTTTCATCATATACAAAATTGATTATTTGCAATCCCAACAATTATAAACTGTAATTGATTTGCCATCGTTTTTATGTTTGAAACTGATAAGAATGCATGTCTCATGAAAATAATGTAGTAAAAGTCGTTTTAGTAATAAAAACGACAAAGTAATTGTTTGGTTGAAAGCTTTGTTAAGGACAGGGTAAACCCTTAAAATAAACTATTATGCAGTTTAGAATAAATTAAAAGTAAACTTATATATAAAATAAAAAAATAAGAAATAATAATTGAATGACTAATTTCATAAGCTTTTATAATAAAAACGATAACAAATTAATTATAGTATATAATTCTAGGGATTGCGAATAACCAATTTTTCATTTCATGAAAATTTCATTGGCGTCTTCATATTTGAAGTTTGATCAGAATTTAACGTATACTGACAATTTTTTAATGCTATCTGCTCTAAGGAATTTCACAATAAAAATATCCATTAGACAATTTCTGATGTAAAATTCATGCTCTACAACTTAACGAAGAGATTTTTTTTCTAAAAAAAGGCCTTCCTTTTTGAAGTTTTGAAAATCATAACCTCAAAATAACATTTTTTTACTACTTTGACAACACCGTTTGATTCCATGGAAAAGTTACCCTAGATATACGTTTGCTTTTAATTTATTCTAAACTGTAAAACAGTTGATTTTAAGGGTGTAGCCTATCCTTAAGGAGGTTTGGGCATGATGTTTTAGAGAGACAAACATGGAAGAACTAAAGCGATGAACAAATTCACGAAAACCATCGAAATGAGCAGCGCGGTGCCTAGAGACAAAGTTTACAAACTAAATAATTATTGACAATAACATTTATTATTATAATTATTTAAATAACCTTAAATTTT
>JABFPB010008335.1:0-10236 GCA_022817645.1 Ceratoteleas bidentatus | reverse complement strand
TTAAATTAAGTAGTTAAACTATTACATAATTAATAACTGTATATTTTGCACCAAGTAATTTTACTCCCCGAGGTGCAAACAATATTTTTCGTTACAAATGCAAGTAGAGGTCGAGTTTTACTCACTGGAATTGTGGGAGAAAAACTTTATTTTATTCCCTAGGGAGTAAAAAGCTCTCCGCGGGAGTAAAACGAAGTTTTACTCCCGAGGGAGTAAAATTCAGTTTTGCTCCCTAAATACAGGGAGTTAAGCTCGACTTTACGTGCATGTGTGACGAAAAATTATATTTATATATTTAAATCGTACCTTTTTAATGAAATCGGAAATGAGGAATATATTAATTTTAAAGCTAGAAGATAATAGCGTGATACAGACATTTTCTTCTAATGTCAGACGCGCTAACTGTCTCATTTTCCGTAGCCAGAGTGTTGAGTGCAGTCCGTCATGAAGTCGCGGTTATTTATGCAAATGGCATGCAAATATGTGACGATAACTGAAATTTTCATTCCGTTATATTTTTAATAGCGGGTAAAGAGTACGGAGGCTTTAATTGCAAGTATTATCGCGCGAACGCGATTTCGTCCTTTTTGTGGCAAAAGTTACCGTTAAAGGTAGGGTTTCAAGTGGTTTTGATTTTCTGTGAGCTTCGTCCGATAAAAGTACGAGAACATTTAATTGAGAGTGGCGGTGATGATAATATTATTACGGCATTGTTATTGATTTTTCGGATGGGTTTACAAAAAAAGGAAATTTGCGTTCCCATAAAAATATAATGAAATATTCTAGAAAGAAATATGAATATTGTACATTTGATTAATTTCTATTTGAAGCGTTTATTTTCAATATTATCTCGAAATATCATGATTGTTTCATTACTTGTTCACTACTGTGATACTAAAAGATATTTCGATGGTGCTTTGAGAATTTATAATTCTCGATAATTTATTCGATGCATTTTACAGTATTAAATTCAAAAAAACGATAAATTAAGATATATCTATATTAGTATAGTCTGAAAATTGTTTGGTTAAAATAAAATATTTTGTAAAACTAACAAAACATTTGGTTAAATAAACCAAACTTTTGTTAAATCAACCAAACATTTGGTTAAATTTACCAAATTTTGATTGTTTTAACCAAATATATTGATTAGTACTACTTTAAGCAAGCAATTTTGTTGGTTCAACCAAACATTTTCTTAGTGTATGATATTCTTATGTCATTTATCGTACTTCTGAAGTATATTTAGAAGTTATTAAGGGATCGTCCATATAATCCGTCATGCTGTGAAAATAAGATGACGATATGATTTGTTACTGGAAAGAACTATTAAATAGCGTGATGTAATATGTGAACAACCCCTAAGCTTCAAAAAAAATTGCAATACAGAATATCACTGCTACAACAAACAACAGAATAAAACTATAACCATTTGTCTCGGATTTTTCGCGATATCTCATGAGTCATCGCGAACCTTTTTCTGAGCCGTCTCGCTCTATTGATAACCCTCGACTTGCCAATAAAATAATCTCGCTCGCATAAATCTCCTTGCAGCGCGGGACCCGTAAAAACCGTCCGCCGAGCAATTTTCGGGATAAAAGTTTATCGGTGCGTTATTGCAAGCAGGAAGTTTTACAAAGTATTTGGATATTGAATTTGATCTGCCTCGAATCGCGTGATAACAGCGACAGTATCGTGATAACACCGAGGGAACAAGCCAACGGAGAAAAAGCGGTATCCGGTTCGATAAAACCGACTGCTCGTTCCTCGTACTTTAATGCGATTTCGTTCTGCCCATTATATCGTTCTCAGACGTCGTATCCACCTCCTCTTTATCGCGTCACATTCTACCGAACTGGCTGTCTCTGTTTCGCGGGTTATCATGGGAATAGGACGGTCCTCGTCGACTCTGCATCTTCGCCTCTTCGACATATCGCTTACTTTTTTTCGGGGATACGCGACTCGATTGAAATCGTAATCTTCTTGTATTTCGAATGCTATGAAGGGAATAAGAAAAAATTGCCGATCAGACAGAGACCCAACTCGAAAGAACGATCGACTCTGATTCACATCTTGGCTCTTATTTCACCCGATTGAGGGGTTTCCCATCCAGTTATACCGTCCCAAACTTGAAAGCGAACAATCTTTTTCAGTAATAAAATGAGATGAAAAGATATTTGACAACTTTGTTTAACGATGTGTGAACATTCAGAAATTTCCTAACTGATCCGTTAGGAGAGCGGTCCTAACTGATCGGTTCCCCACGGATCAGTTCCTAACTGATCTGTGAAGTGGTAGAAAAATATCGTTTTTTGAATGATATTCGACCATATGGGAGAATCAGTAATCGAACTTAATGATATTTTATAGAAAAAGTAGGTGTGCAGCCCGCGTGGAAAAAACCAATCTGGAGTCGGTCTGGTAACCGGATTATTGCCAGATTACATTCAGATTATTGCCAGTCTCCAGCCAGATTCTTTTTAGTCTGGCAATAGTCAGGCTCAGGATCGTTTGCCAGAGTATTCCCAGATTATATCTAGACTGAAAAGAGTCTGGATAGAGTCTGGAAATTGTCTGGCAAACGTTCTTGAGCTAGACTATTGCCAGGCTAAAAAGAATCTGGCTGGATTGTGGCAATAGTCTGGATAAAGTCTGGATGTAGTCTGGCAATAGTCCGGTGACCAGAATGAATCCAGATTCGTTTTTTCCACGCGGGAGAATATCAAGAAATATGGAGAACATATCCTCGACATCTGTGAGAATATCACGTAATACTGTATTACGTAAAAAAGTTATCATTTATGCAAATATTTACAAAGTGAAAGATATTGTATAAATGTAACGTTCATGTGTTAACGAGATTTAACACATAGTATAGATAATTAAAAAAAAGTGTACATAATGAAACAAACAATCTACATTCAATTATAGAATTCTTACAAAACGCTGGCAGTAATAGCCGATCATTTATTACCCACAACTGCTCATATTTCATGACACCAGTCACTCATAGACCAAATAATAAATCAATTATTAGTCAGCCTACATTACTTTCACTCAAATTTTCCTTCACGAAACTGATAAACAATCTTGCTTGATTAAATGGCATCTGTACAAGTCCTTATAAAGTGCTTAAAAGTTTCTTCATGTTTATTAATAAACCATAAATTACCAGCGTGATGTCACCCTTTTTATAGAAAAATTATTCAATCGGTAATAAAGGGGCGCTGCTCGAGCATCAATTGAGTTGATGTCTTTCATTTAAATTCGGGATTACAAATTGTTACAGATTTAAGCCATTAAAACAGCTTATTATTAAGTACACTTCCTTTCGCATGTAAATCGGAATCGGATATTTTGGATTTAAGGATGACAAATGTAAGATTAATGTACAATGGGGTATCGGGACCGACGCGTGTAGTCCAAAGTGTGAAGATCAATATCCGTGAAAGGAAATTTTAAAGGCAACACCTTTACGCTAGCGGAGAAATTTATTAAGGAATACATTACTCGCATTATCTTAGGTCGCGTGGAGATATATCACCTCGCAGCCACTATATTTTCCAAGTACTTGATTTTAAGTGGCATTATTAGGTAACTGACGAGCTAGAGGGATTAAGGAAGTCGGAGTGCGATTCGACAATTTCGAATTTCAAAAAGTCGAATTCAATATCATTTTCGTCTTATTTTTTAATTTTTCTTTTTCATTTTATCGAATACATTCCATTTCATGAAATTGTTTGAAAGTTATGTAGATATATTGCCTCATGATATAGGTACTCGGTGATATTCGATGATATACTACAATATTTGATTGTATTATAATTTTCACATTATAATTTTATATGAATTTTTATGTGAACATTCTGTACTTTGCAACTTCGAGGAATGCGGTATACCAAAAAATACTTAAGCTCGTTTCTGTCATTGATAATACAAGCATGATGAATAGAAAATGGACGTAATACAGGAAATAGTAGTACATTACCATAAGTTTCAATCAACGCGTTCACGGTTTTCATCCAGCATCTAAAGTTGCGTCTCATTTCAACTCAAGTGAAATGCATTTAAATGCAAACTCACACTCCCTCCGACACCGATTTCTCTCGCTTTATTAAGGGGTTCGCAAAGGAAATAAAACAAAATCGATTAATAACGTTGCTTTTATTATTCCATTGCCCAATGACCCGCTTGCGCAACAGAAAGAGAAAAGTTTAAAAGCTTATCAGGCCGCACAGATTTTGCCACGCGTTTTCGATTGCCAAAACCGAACACTTCCGAACACGATTCTCGTTTTCACAATTTCCATTTGTCTATCATTTATCTATACTTTGAAACTAACTTCCAACTTTGAAAATTTTCAAGAATTTCAGACGTTTAAAGGAACATGGCAGTCAAATTTTATGTGCAACTACCATGTTAAGTCAAAATGATTCCGTTGTTCAATGCTTATCCGAATGACTTCCGGTTTTGCTAATATGCCTCTTATTCAAAGGACAAGGATTTGTATTGGCGGAATTTTGATAAACATTAACGAAGTAAATTTATTAACAATTAACTAAAAACAATGTTTTTATCACTTGTTAAATGTTTACAATTGTCAATAACTTTAGTTAATTAATGTTTTGTCAACATTTCGTCAAAACAAACTCTAATCATTTGATTGATGAACAAATTGCGTCAAACGAAAATCAATCGGATAGGAATCTCAGAACTGTTTAAAAAATTACCATTTTTATTAATCTTTGAAAATATTAAGTACACTTTTGACTCTAATACAACTTTGAGTTCACATCTTTAAACTATCAAACTCTGTCAGATGAAAAAAAAGTACAAGTATCGGTTGAAAATGATCGAAGATAGAATTTTCGCTGCGGAGCTCCCTTAATCCTATTTGCCTTAACTTTTCGCTTACTTTAGAAGATCTGTGAAAAATATGAAAAAAGCAGCAAAAATGAATTGTTTATTTTGGGCTTCTTTCATTTGTTTTGTTTCAGTTTGTCTTGATTTCTTTGTTTATGTTTGTTTTCCTTTTGTTGTGGTCGTTCTTTTGTTTTGATATCTCCTAACCTTTTTTTCATTCATAATGGTTTTGTTTTTACTGTTTTTATTTAATTTGTTGTGGCTTGTTTGTTTTCTTGCCCAGTATTTTGGCCTTCCATTTTTGTGCCTTCTCATTTTTGTTATTGTTTCCTTGTTTATCTTTCCTTTCCTTATATTTAATTTTGTCGTTCATGCGTAATTTCTTCCATACCAATTTGATATTGTTTATTTTTGCTTTTTTCCCATTGCTATAATTATTGTTTTGTTGTGATTCCTCTGTTTGTTTTTGCTTTTTCTTTATCTTTTCCATCCCACTGTTTTGCCCACTGTTTTGCCCACTGTTTTGGTTGGGGATTCCTCTCGAATTCGCGCAAATTCCTTTGTTTTGTTTACATATTATCGTCCTTCGCAGCTGCCGCATTATTTTTCCCCCGTGCACGTGTTTGATTACTCGCGAAAGCCGTGTCGCGCGCCGTACCGGATGCGTGATGCAACTTATGAATGGCAGCGCGCATGGGTTACGTTAACCAATTTTTGACTCCGCGGCGTCATAAGCATGCGCTGGCGTCGCTCGGGGGAGGGGGTCGACCGTCCCAGGGGGTACGGGGCGCGGGAGGGGACACCGAGACTTTAAGAAGCGTATACTTAATGGCTGGAATATACTGCTAAAGGAGGAAAGAATGACACGAATGTAAAAAGAGAGATAGCCCCCTCCCCTGGGTGTGACGAGGACGCTAGATCGACGCGTGGGATGATGGCTGCAGTTAGGCTCGTGCCTATACTCCCTCTACCGGTCCTCGGACCTCTCTCTTTCGCACGATTCCGACTTTGAAGACTGGTCTAGTCTGACCGATTGCGAGACAGCACATTCGGCCGAAGGGAACCGTGAGAGTGTGAGTGAGAGGGTATATTCAGGTGTGCGAGTGTTTCGGTGTAAGGGTACAACACCATCACAGAGAGGTTTACAAACACACCCAACGAACACGCCCAAATCCAGGGAGTTTTGTTCGAAATTTCGAAAGGCTTTTTCTTGAGATAATATGAGTTGGTGTTGCTAAAATGCTCAAGGAATATCGGTGGAATTGAAGGATTAGGGTATTTTAGTGAAACTTTTTTATGCAGTGAGGGGAATAATTTTTCTAGAGATAATTTTTCCGAAATTTTGAAACCAGCATACCAAATTTAGTAACTCAATTCGAAAATTCCCACATTGAAAACTAGCTGAAATTAGCTATTAGGAAATACTTTAATCGAATTAGGAAATTTCCTAATGAAATCCGGGGAAAAAACCGATTCGGACATTTCGTAACTCAAATCGGAAATCCCCTAATAAGATCTGCCAGACACAGATCATTATATTTTAGAAGACTGTTTACCAGAAGGTTGATGACCGAGTGGTTAGAGGACAGGGCTGCTTATACGCAAGGTCGTGAGTTCGATTTTTTTCTTCAACCTACATGTTTTCCCACCAAAAATGTTTCGGAATTTTCCGAATACAATAAGGTGATTTGGAGTTTCAAATGTATAATTATCAATACCAAATCAACCCATTATCAATTCTTTAATCAACTTTTCGAAAATAATCAAATACAGCCCTCCCTAAAACCCCTTTTCCAATCATTGACTCCTTTTTGCCTGTTTTTAAATCTTATCAATTATGATTCCCATCAGAATATCACTCCACAAATTTCATTCATGTCCTACAAAGACATAAAACTCTCCTTTCGAACAAATCTCTAGCTCTTCAATTATCTAAACAAAACACCAGCAATAAAGATAACCTTCCTCCCCCCTTTCCCCAATCCGAAGATTTATATGGGAACGCCGATCAGCTATCCCCAAAGTTAGATAAATCGTAACCCGAACGATACGTCAGCCACGCGAAAGTCCCGTGAAATCCCGCGCAAATCCCAATGATATCAAGCGGACCGCCGATAAATAACGTCTCAATATCCCCATAGAAAGTGCGAACCGGACAAATGTCTCGCGCTAATTATCGCCGGCGTTTGCCTGATTTGAATATTAATCAAAAGTTTCTCCTGGTTTACACATTTCGAACGAAAAGTGGCGATCGCGCTTACGTAAAGCCGCCGGACTCGTGTTGTAATTCACGTAAATGCAAATCGTCGTTATAATCGGTGGAAAACTTTGTCAATGAACTGTGAATGAAAATATAATGAGAATCGTATTATCCCGATTTACATACTCCCGGTCATTAGCGGCGGCCGGGTTTCTCGTCGTGAAAACTAGATATTCTGGTTTTTCGTAAATATTCCGGATTGAAACATAAAAATTTGATACCCACAATTATCACGTTGTCCACGTACAACGCGCCTGTCTGAGAGAGCTTGAGAAACTCAGAGCCGGGCGTCGTAAACCCGGCCTAATGTATTCATAAGTCAATCACGACTTCGACGGAGGGACAACTTTTTTCGGCGATTAGCCGGCGAAACAATTTTCCCATGTATGGTCAATGAACGAAACCTTTTTTTCACGAAAAGACTTTTCTGAACTAAAAAAATCGATTGTAAAATTACTCCATCCAAGACTATAGTCGGGAAATCATATTTTAATTGTATTTTTATAGAACTTATTTATTTTTACAGATTAAGTTCTCCATTTTCACTAATAGCAACCTGTGAATTTACTGCAATTCTGTGAATATCCATATATTTATGTAACACATTCAAAGATTTAGTAAAAATACATTACAACAGTAACAATGTGTCTTGTAAATTTATATATAAGTAATGCTTTTACCTATATATAAATTTACAAAAGAACGGAAAATGTATTAAATACATTCTAGACGTGTGTAATAAATATACTAAAAAATGTATTTATTCATTGTCGGTAAAAGCAGGTATATGGTATTTATAAACATTAAAAAACGCTCTCACAAAGCAAGTAGGAGCGTTTTTAATGTTTGTTTAAATTTCAGTTTTACTTCCGAAAAAAATTGAGTTGTGAAATAATATAATGTGTTTTTAATTTGTTTGTACTATTTTCAGATTTTCACTACACTGAAAAAACTGTACTATTACAATAATACCTGTACTATTACGCCCAGTAAGATTGATGCAAACATACATTTACTTGGGACGTCTATATGTATGTTTGGGCAACTATACGTATGTTTGGGTAACCTAACTATGCGTAACCCAACGGTATTGTAGTGCACAATTAGTGCATACTGTATGTTCATGACAACCATGTGTATATTAGCGCCAACTGTACATTTTTTCAGAGTATTTATAATTTACCAATTTTTTCGAGTACCATTTTATTATTTCTGTATATAACAATTCGATTTTAAGTTTTACAGGATTCTACTCATATGGCACAATTTTTTAATAGAATTAGATTATGTTCTGTAAGTTTACAGATAAATCTGCGTGTAATAGTTCACATGTGAACTATTACAAATACACATGTAAAAATACAGAGCCAATTCTGCGATCCATTTGCCAGTACTAGTACCGAGATTTTACTGCATCCGCAGTTTTCATTGTCGCATATTTTCGACTCTGAAAATTATGGTTAAAAAATTTTAAGTTTTTTAATTTTTTGAAAAAATGCACAGTAGAGAAGTTCTGGAAATTTTGTCTCGACTCATTATTACATCGTTTTTATAAACAAATTATTGTTACTAAAAAAAATTGTGATTATACTGTTGACACTTCATCGCCAAAACACGATTCGTCAATTTTCGCAACCGTTCAGTGAGTCACTTTATTGCAGCAATAAATTGTGTATCGCTTATTACGTCTCCAAATTAGGCGCGCGATGCAAACCAGGCGACTGATTTGGCGTGCCGTAATATCGACGATATTTCTCAAAATCGTCTATGGATCAAGTCGAGACGCGCGGTAGGTATATCCGCCGCTTCCGATGACTTTCTTCGTGGCGACGGAACCGATCTCTGCGGGCGTGTGGGCCCGCAAAATTACCGAACTTGCCATCGTAAAAAGAATACTGTAAACAAGTTCCAGCGCGTCAAGCGTTGGAGAATTTCGTCTACTGGTGACGACCTTCGGGGGCGATCAAACTCTGGGAAATATTTTATTCGACCACGTATTGTGCGGTTATTTGGAGACATTGAGTTTTTTTTTTGAAGTTGAGTGACATTGCATTGATATTTTTATGATTGTAGTTTATGCGGTTTCATGTTATTAAAATTATGATTATTGTAATCGTAATAATGAATGGTTGATGATAATAAAATATGAGACATTCAGTGAAACAGCACATCACCTAAATATAACATTGATTATGATTTGCATTGCTAAATTGTTTCAACATTGTTTCATTTGTTGCTGAGAATAGTTGATGTTTTCAGTAATTAAATTTTACTCTTCCTCAATAGGTTATCATCACTTTTCAATGTATTCACCGTTTTAATCATACATAAAAGATATAAGTTACCATGATAACTATCTCGCTCTTTCTTCTGACGTGAAACTAACAACTCCGATACTTCCTGAGTCAAGTTTTAATTCAAATACCCAGTGAACCAAACGTGGGATTGCCTCGAAAATGGTCAAAAACGGGGCAAGGAACAACCAATAATTGAGCAAATAAACCCCTTTGGGTAAATATTGGCCGATTCTGGGACTTCTTGATTCACTGGGTAGTACTCGTAATCCACCCATACTCGTAGTACTTCCGAAATATTGCCGATCTCGCAAAACCTTCAATATCTTTTATTTCTCAGCAATAACTTGCATTATCCTTTCCACTGTCAGAAAAAAACGGTATTATATGACCCCGCATGGGAAAACGGAAGTCTGGATCATGATAACGTGCCAGCCTGTGGCCAAACCGACGCCATATCGTTGCCATCCTGTACCCAGACTGAAAGTCAGGCAACGAGATGGCAAAAGGTTGGTAACGAATTGGCGTCAGTACACACAGAGAAAAAACTTCGCGTTTTAGCTACGGGCCGTAGTTAAATTTTGGCCTAGCGTTAAAATGAAGTTACTACAGCTACACAATCTTCAACTTTTAGCTACACACCGTAGTCACTGTAGCATTAAGCAGAGCTGCGGTAGGCGTATTTTACGGTTAACGCAACCACGACTAAGAGCTACAGTGACTACGGTGTGTAGCTAAAACAGCGTGAAACTGCTGACGGTGGTGATTTCCCTATAAGCAGTGAATATTACTATAATATAACGATAATATTTTTTAATA
>JABFPB010008334.1:0-10236 GCA_022817645.1 Ceratoteleas bidentatus | reverse complement strand
TGTAAAATTATTATTCGTACATATTAAATAAACAAAGACACTAACTCCGTTGCAGCAGAACTTCGACATCACCTTAATGGGTAATGAAATAAATGTGGATACTAATGGGTGCCGGACTTTTCATCATGAGGACAACTCGTCATGAAAGACTACTCATCATGGGTGAGAAATCATCATGAGACAAGTCATCATGAGACAAGACCCGGGAACATGTCAAAAAATGTGCAACACAATGCTCGAATCACAAAATTAGTTTATTTTGTTATTTTTGCACCGGTGACGAAAGTTCGTCCATTTTTAGTTGAACACGATCCTGATGAGATGCCCTCACCTTTACGAGAATATTTTTGAATGTTAGTATTCTCCTAACATCTCAGAAGTGGGATCCAGCCGTGTCTTCCGTAGTTTTGGCTGCATTTTTTTCGCGAGTTGAGTGTCGGAACGAGTAGTTGAAACGAATTTCCGGAGATCGATCTTTCTAGAACGTACACGTGTACAAGTTGGTGGTCATGCCGCCATCTTGGTCAGTCCGGCGATCGCGGTAGTCTCAGGCCGTGAATCGTTGAGAAATATTCTGACGCGAGTTTACCGTGTACGCGATCGAGTCTCGGTGTGAGAGCAATTCTACTTCCTTTCGTTTCGAAGTTTCGACATGTCGCAGAACAACAATCCATTGCTGGATTTGGCCAATGCAGCTGCACCATTTAGCAACATGGATGTTTCTGGGAATGTGAATGATCCATCATTGCAGACGTCGGGGACATCGAACGAGCAATTGGCCAAACAACAGACATTCATTGCCAATATCCTCGTGGGTGTCACTCAGGCGCTTCAACAACTTCAAGTTAGCGCCGCTGGCAATAATCGTCAGTACAACATTTTGCCAGATTTGTCCCATGCTGTTCGAGATTTTGAGGGGACGGAGGGCGAGGCTGTTGCGACAGCATGGTTGAATCAGCTGGTTTCAACTGCCAATTTACATCGATGGACATCTGCAATTGCCTTCGAGACCGCCCTTAGCCGATTGAAGGGAGCCGCAAGAAACTGGTTTTTGGGCCGCAGTGCAGAGCTGAGAAACTGAGAGCAGTTCGAGGCTGCGTTTCGTGCAACATTTTTGCACAGGCGCACGATGACGGAGAAGGAAAACACTGTCGAGTACTTCCACGATAAAGTCCGGCTTTGTCGTGCTTTGAATTTGCCGCTCAGCGAAATAGTGAAGCAGATTGCCAGTGGATGTTGGTCCAAAGACATCCATGACTTTATCATGGATGTGGATAACTGACTACGTGGCATCGGAACGAGAGAGGTACGCCTGTATCTCAGGCGTACTGGTAGACGAGAGACGCAGACATCGAGGGAACTGGTGCCGAGGCGAGCGCTGCAGCAGCGCACCAACAACGTCACCATCACGGATGACACCAGCGAGGCAACATCATCGCAGGAAGTGTTTTCGGTGCGGTTTGGTAGGTCATTTCGCGAAAAATTGTAGTGCCGAGAAAAGTGTAAAGTGTTATGCATGTGGTAAATTAGGCCACATTGCAAAGTATTGCAAGTCGGAGCAGTCGATGAAGCGTTCTGGTGATGGTAAAATGAATGCAGTGAGTGATAATGTAAATCCGAGGTATGAGAAATTTGTGAAGCGCATTGTTGTTGGTGAAGATGAGTTTGAAGCGTTGATAGATACAGACGCGATTGATTGTACGATTCGTGCTTCATCAGTGATTAGAGGAGCATTCAAGGTAAAGCGTTTTGTGAGTCAGTTATTCGGGTTCGGTTCGAGTGAAAATGTAGTGACGTCATATAGAGTTGTAAATGAAAGGGTTAAAATAGACGATGTTCTTGTTGAAAGTGTGCGCATTCGAATCGTTCCCGATGAGGTTCAAAGTTTTGACTTAATTATTGGTCAGAATTTTATTTCAGCGCCAGATGTAATGTTTGTACATTCCAAGGGCGAAACTGTGTTTATGCGCGAGAACGATATTAATCGTTGTTTACCCGAGGTTCTTGAGTGATTTTCGAAGCCGAAAATAGTGAGCGATGGCATGTTGGCGCCTGGTGAAGTCACATTCATCGATGTTGTTGTTGACGATCAGAATATCACCGTGCCGTTGGCTAATTTTGGTTCGAATCCTCGATTACTTCGGTCAAACGAAACATTGGAAGATGGCTCTATTTGTTTGGTTAATTCAATGCTAGAAATTACGCCATTGCGAGAACCTATTTTGAGTGACGAAGTTAATGTTGATGCTCGTACATCGGAAAGTCAGAAACACGAATTGGTTGCTTTGCTCAATAAATACCGAGATTGTTTTGCGAAAAATATTAGAGAGATTGGTTGTGCTAAAGATTTTGAAATGGACATTGTTGAATTGCCAAATATCATTCCAGTAGCAAGCAAACCATATCGCGCGAGTGCTAAAGAGAGAGAAGCGATGCGTGAACTCGTACATGATTATAGAGATGCAGGTCTAATTCGCGACACTAAGTCACCCTATTCTAGCCCATGTTTATTAGTAAAGAAGAAAAATGGTCAATTCAGGTTAGTTGTTGATTACAGGCGGCTTAATGCCCAAACTGTCAAGGTTCAATTTCCTTTGCCTAATATAGATGAATATTTGGAAATTATTCATGGCGCCGAATTGTTTATTACCATGGACCTGTCACATGGTTATCTTCAGATTCCTCTTAGTGAGGAATCGAAGAAAAAGACCGCATTTATGACACCAGATGCAACCGGCGAGTTTGAACGTGTGATGTTTGGTTTGACATATGCACCGTTTTACTTCGCGAAATTTAAAGAACGATACGATAGAGCTAGATTGCGAGGCGTTAAGTACAAAGTTGGTTGACATAGTTTATATTAAGGTAAACGCGGTGGCGACAGGAGGTCTACCAAGTTGCAGAGTCGATATCGTGGTCCTTTGGTGATAACTGCCGTCTTACCAAGTGACACGTATCGAGTTGAAAGGTTGAATAAATCGGATGGGCGAAAATATGAGTCGACGGTTCACGTCAGTCAAATAAAGATTTGGCGTGGATGGTTAGAAGATGAAAATGAAGATCTAGGTGCGGAAGAGAATGATGACGATCTGACTAATGCAACTTTGGTGAACTCTTCTGATGGACCAGACACGATTGTAACAAGCGAAAAAGAAGTAGTAACAGAAAATGTACAAGATGGTAGACCAAGGCGCAATGTTAAATTGCCAAAACGACTGGAAGACTATGTAGTAGGAAAGTAGCGATAGGTCTGAATTAGCTGGATCGAAAATTAAGACTGTGAGTTAGGAAGTAGGATCTGAAAGAGTTGTATAGTTTTATAGTTTATGACATATGTAATTTTATTGTATAACGTCAGGAAAGGCCGAATGTTAGAACCATCTAGAAGGTCAGGGAAGGTTATGTGGCAACACTGCGCCTATTCCAAATTTGCCTAGCGACAGGCCGCTTGTCGGCAGTTGAGATGTGACTCGGATCGGCGTTAGACGCGCGTGATATGAGTATCGGCGAGTTGATAGCGAGGGCGGGCTGACGAGCTGTAGGACGTCGAAGGACTCGCGAGAAAAGTACGAGGAGCGCGAGATATTCGTGGTGTGGCGTTTCGGAAGAGCCACGTAAAATTTGTATTGATAACGCGAAATAAAGGCCAAGTCACGTGACGAAAGTTCGTCCATTTTTATTTGAACACGATCCTGACGAGATGCCCTCACTTTTAGGAGAATATTTCTGGACGTTAGTATTCTCTTAACAGAACTCAACACCAATATCGTTGCCACTCAATCGGTCTTCGTTAAAAAACATAAAGCATTCCCTCCAAGTTTTTCGCTACCACGGTTTTCGCCTCGCTAACCGAACTCTTTCTCAATCATTTATTGTATTATTTGTTCTATTTATTAGTCATATATATACAGTTTATAGTTTCTTAATATAAAGAATAACTTAATCAAACAAAATCAGCTGACTGGAATTTAATTATTATAATTAAAATATAGTGACGCCTTTGTAATTCAAAATACCGATAAAGCCTTTACTATTTCTGACATATCCGCGCATGAAATTAAATCAAAACATGAAATACTCGGACTCGCAATTTAAAAGTAAATAAAGAGGAACAATAGGAGAGGATTTAATTTACGTGGCAAATTTAATTTTCACCAGTCACTGTAATGTTCAATATTATGATAACAGTTCGTGGCATCATAATATTGTCACGTGCGAATTCATTAAGAATGCTCTAGTTCATTGTAACGATCATTCGATACGTATTAGCTGTGCTGCTATACTGTGCCAATTGCTGATCAAAATGCCACGAAAGTGTTGTGTGCCACAGTGCAAATCTGGGTGGAATGGACCATCCCACACAATACCGAGTGCTGATCCACTGAAAAGTGCTTGGTTGGATGCAGTTCAGCGGACAGACCTCATAAGTACATTTTATTTATTTTGTATAAATAATTATTTAATTCTCAAAGAATATTTTCTGCACGTTAAATGCCCCAGTTGAAAATGTCATTAGAAACAATTAGATACACATAAAAAAAACCTGGCAAAACCAGATAGAAACCATTTGAACATATTTCCGACATGAATTTTTAAGAGTGAACTATTCTATACGAAGAATAAATTATTTTAACACTAAACTTTTCTGAGATATTTCAGATTGTGACAGGAAATCCATGGACAAATGGGTGGTTTGTCATGAACATTTTCCTGCAGAAGCAGTGGTGTCGTTTACGAAAAGGAGAATTTTAAAAATAAACACCATTCCGTCCTTGAATCTTCCAGATTCAATATCGCATATAGCGCCTGTCGAAACTGAAGACGTTGCACGCTTAACTGAGGAAGACTCTCAGCTATTAGTCACCCCTGTCGAAACTGAAGAAGTTAAGGATGATGGTCAGATATTAGTAGCGGAGATTATTCCAGAGAATGCAGAGGGCACTCCGAAAGATCATGAAGTAATTTTTTAACTTTTGTCTATGTTATGCAGTTAACCTGACACGGGTATATGCCCTGACAGCCAGCTTTATATCATTTTTGTGTAAACATAATGTAAACAGTATTATACGATTTACATAATATTTAAGTTAAAGGTAACTCAGCCATTTGCATTAAAATTTATGTAAATCAACTTTGGCCAAGTGGTTATGCTTCCAGACTTCTGCTTCACAGGTCGTGAGTTCGAGTCCCATTTATGACATTGTTTTAATAATGGTATCAGACTTTATCAGAGATTTTCAGAGTAATTGTCAGAGCTTTTCAGAGTTTTTCAGAGTTTTTCAGAGTATTTATTTCTACAAGGTTATGCGGTGGCTATCAGGGTGTATATAAGTCTTTAACCATAACATAATTATCGTGTATTATGAAGGCGTCCAACATAAGAGGAAAAGAAAGCACAAAAGTATTTTATGCGATGCTCGAAGAAAAAAATACTTGACACCTCGCGAGCGTCTCCTATATGATGCAGTCTGTGCACGAAATAAAATTATATTTGCTCGAGACAGGACAATCAGGAAATTGAGATCTTAGAAATCTGAGGGTTCCGGACAATATAAAGATAAGAAAAATAAAAACGCTTTGCAAATAGACCACTATAGAAAGGACACAAAAGATCTGTTTGAGATGGTACATCGGAATGAGGGAAAATCGGCGGTAATTATCTAAATATCATAATAAAAAAAAAATCCCACGTATATAACTTGCTATCGTTATTCACATTCATTAATGTTTTGCAAAGATAACACGAATCGTTTATCTAGGGACGACGTTACAAAGACAATGAAATTGTCCTCGGCTTGTCATGGTACAAAGCGATGGGTGGCACGGCCTACAATTTTGTACGTCGGACACTTCCGCTACCATCGAAAACCGTCTTAACTGATGCGTTGAAAAAGCTTCCGATTGAACCTGGCCTGTCGCGATTTATACTAGAGCACTTAAACGCCATGAGTTCAGCAATGGAGAGAATGGACAAATTATGTATTCCACAGTTTGATGAAGAACTTCAGTCTCGGCTGGAGATGAAAGGTTCAGAAAACACCGTTTATGGCACAGTCAACTATGGACATAATGCAACCAACCATGTCGCTAACCATGCATTAGTATTCCAACTACGAGGGCTGCATTCGGGTTGGTTGCTTCCCCTGTCTTACGTGTTCACGAAAAACACGGTAGAATCAGTCGAGTTAAAAAAGCTGATAATGGAGCACATCACCACGATAAATTCTTTGGGTTTTACCATTCGTGGTAAAATTAGAGATAACATTTATTAATTTGTATTACACTAAAACATTTTATACAACCTATCTTTATATTCTTTTAGCCACAGTTTGCGATCAAGGAGCGACTAACGTTGCTGCAATCAATTTGTTATTAAACGAAACAGCAGAATCACGACGATTCGCAAAATTACCTCAAACTTAGTTTCTATAAACATGTCATAAGATAGCAAGTAAAGTTCAACTGAAACAGTTTTTTTGTAATATTGTAGGGGACACTTTTGACTGCAAAGGTAGTAGCATCATTCCTCTGTTTGATCCACCGCATTTGTTAAAAGGTGATAAAAATGTTGACTAAATATCTTGAGATCAACATTGGTACTCCAGTTCGGCACTTCGCAAAATGGGAAGTGGTTCAACGTGCTTATTTAATTGATAAGCACATGAACACATTTCCTGTAATGAAGAAACTGACAGACGAGCATATCATAGAAGCAAAAATGCGGAAAATGAACGTGAGGATTGCTGCGCAAACACTCAGCGACACGGTGGCGCGATATATAACAAATATGGCAAAATGGCAAAGTGAATATTTTACTTTTAAAATAAAAGCTTACTTTGCTGTATGCCCGAGTCAGAGAAATAATTATTTCTTCACAGTTACAGATGGTAATGGCCCCGCAAAGACCAATACAGAATTGGGAGACATTTCCATCGACGATAATGGAGGTATCGATGCTGCAGATACAGCAGAAGCTATATTCTTTTTTGATCAACTTTTTGATTCCCTCAATGGTTCAAAAAAAAATACTGATCAAAATGTGTATCGTTACCCAGTGACCAAAGATTCAGCTCACGTTGAGTTTTGGAAAACGGCAAAAGGCAAGCTGATGAGAATGGCTTTTGTCGACAAGGTCACCTTGAGACCATCCTCATCAGTCAAATCCCTCAAGAACTGGAAACTGACCATTGAGGGAATCGAAAAACTCTGGCTTTTGCTGCAAAGAGAAGGGTTTACTGAATTTGAAACCAAATTCGCAATCCAAGACCCGCTGGAATGTTTTTTCAGTCAAATCCGCAGTTTTGGAGGAGCAAATCGCAAACCAACACCTTTCCAATTCGAACAAGTGTTTAAAACCTTGTTAATTAATAATTTGTCTTCTCCATCAACTGCGGGAGGAAACTGCCAGATAGACGGAGGAAATCTCCTGCAGTTAGCTGTTGGGAAATATCTGAGTCCGTCGTCTAAAAAACATTCCAGCGGATCTGAGTTTGGTGCCAGGATAGATGACACTGAAATGCCAACAAAAGTGGACATTTCAGTTCACGGATCAACAATAAGGAACAATGTTGATTTTGTGAAAAAGGTAAATATAATAACACATAATATCTATAAACAATTTCAATATTTAATTTATATCAATTAATCATATTAATGATATTTTTCATGAATATTTCATTATTAACTGTCCAGCACAGACGATATTGTAGGATTATACATTAATTAATTTATCGATATTATGTATCGTTAGGAAATTTTGAAATCAGTGAACTGTGAAGATTGCTCGGAGAGCCTTTCTTCACCGTTTTACTCATCATCTGTTCGTGAGGCAATGGGAAAAGCCCTTCAAATTTGCGGGACAGTGGCACATTTTGCAGAGGCACGGAAAACTGTACAAGAAGAAATAAAAAAATGTTTGAGCATGCGTTGGCTTCTGTGCAGGTTACACGTCAATGAAGTGTGCGATCAAGCCACTTATCTTATTTCAAAAACAGCCTTACAGACGTGGTGTGCGGAAGCCAACCATGCTCTTAAACGAAAGACGCAAAATGATGCTTCTACCGATAAAGCATTTTGGCACAGCCCAAATGAAAGAAAAAATCGGGTAATTTTTTTGTTTAATTTAATATAGTATTATTTTTTATGAACCATAAAACATATTTTATTATATTTTTGTCTTATTTTTTAGAGAACTAAAACTGCGAACCGAATAAAAATGGAATAGTTGTTACTGTTAGAGATGTACTATTGTTACCTAAGTTTTAGAGATGTATTATTGTTACCTAATTTTTAGAGATTTATTATTGTTACCTAATTTTAAGAAATTTATTATTGTTACATACTTGTTATTGTTAGAGATTTATTGTTGTTATTATCTTGTTATTTATGTAAATAGTGTAAATAATTTGTGTTTTCAAAGAACTGCGGATATACGGAACATTATAAATGGACATATGCGGAAAATAGTAAATGGATAATTAATGAAAAATTCTTGTGGGTATTTCTATTAATCCTAGCCTTTTTATATTTTTATTCATATTTTCATTTTGTATATTAATAAGATGTCATGTAATATATTACTTTATAATTAGAATGTTATTATTGATTCAAAATATTTTCTAATATAGAGATTAATTTATTGTTATTTCATGCGTAATCGAATTAAATGACATTAATGACAGTCACTATTTTTACATTTGTTTAAAATATAAATCTTATATAATTAATTTTTAATTTCTTTTTATAATTTAATATTAGTTGTTTATCATTACTAGCTTGTTAAACATTGTTTTAATAACTTATCTTAAATTATTGTAAACTTAAAAGAAAATTTGAAAATATTATTGGAATTATTTACAATTATTATAAAATAGATATAAGTTATTATAAAGTAAAACATATTATTCAATATTTTAAGTGTATTTTCTTTAAATATTTTACTATAATTCGTTCAAGAAATATTATTCACCGATACGATACACGCCTAGCGTTTAACAAGTTTAAAGGTTCGCCAGTTTCGCGCCAGTAGTAGTGTAGTTTCCATTCACATGAGGTAGGCGGCGCTGCGAACTTTGTCGCTGCAGCGTTATATGGGAGCTTGACGACCCTGGCGTCATTTCGAGCCTCAATCTTGTTCTATACGTTGTGCCGCGCACTACTCGCGACAGTTTTGAGTCGGGTTGGTTTTGTTTTTGAGTTTTCTTCTGCATCGGTTATTTTGACTTGCGTCGAGCGTCACCAGACACTTCCCCAACACCATGAGCCACGCGAAACACATACCAAAAGATGCCCAGGTCATCATGTCTATCATGAAAGACATGGGTATCACCGAATACGAGCCGAGGGTCATAAATCAGCTGTTGGAATTCACATATCGTAAGTAACTTTGCAAATCAAAACGTCACGCACCGTTTCCAAATCTGCCAATTTCAATTCCGTCCTATTCCCCAAACTTCCCACAGCAACTTGTTTGTAAACAAACCTACAACCTAACCTAAAAAGTTCGTTTGTCAAATCGAAGATAAATGAAATGTTGTCATTTATTGCTTTGTACAATGACATTTTCGTAAGATAACATTGGTAAAGGAGGTTGTGACATGTTTTGTCAAAATTACAGGTTATGTTACGTGTATCTTGGACGACAGTCGGGTTTATGCCAACCACGCTAAAAAGAAGGTGATTGACCTCGAGGATGTCAGATTAGCAGTTAAAATGCAGCTGGATCGGACATTCACGAATCCACCTCCGAGGGATGTTCTACTGGATGTTGCTCGAGCAAAAAATAATGTCCCATTGCCAGTGGTGAAGGCAAACAATGGTCTGAGACTGCCTCCAGATCGGTATTGTCTCAATTCTGTGAATTATAAGCTGAAGACGCCAACGAAGAAAGCTCCTACGAAAGTAGCCTACAGCGTTGTTGGAAACAATGTTCCTGCGGCTACCAATAGGATTAAAATGGAAAATAACAAACCAGGGCTGTCGTTAGTGAAACGTCCCACGCTTGCCACTGTGGCGAGAACACAGAGCATCTCTATTCCAAAACCAGTCTACAAGTTTTCGAATAGTGAGTTGATGAGTAAATAGTTTGGTCATGTTTTATCTTGTTGTTATTGGAATTCAGTAAATAAAGTGATTGGATACACGGAAAGAAAATGTAAGGGATTATCCTATGACGCGTTAAGGAATAATCTCGCATAGGATTATCCTATGCGCGATAGGATAATAAGTTAACATTGT
>JABFPB010008333.1:0-10235 GCA_022817645.1 Ceratoteleas bidentatus | reverse complement strand
TGTTTTGATACGTAACATTCCCGCAAATATTCCAATATGTTTCTGTATGTTTCAATATGACGTTTTTAATAGGGAAATAACTAGATCGTAGCGGACGCAAAGAGCATACTGGCATTGCCATTTTTATTTGTAATCACACTTTTTTTAGTTTTATAAACAGTGTAATGATCCACATTACGATCAGAAGTAGAGTTGGAAAAAACATGTTTTTTAATACAAAAAACGTTTTATTTTATTAAAAACAGTTCTTTTTATTTTAAAACAAATGTTTAAAATCAAATAAAAAGAAAATAACCAAACGAACAAAACCGACCCAATTTTTACCAAACTAAAAAAAACAAAAACAAAATAACCAATAAAACAAACCCGAAAAGGTAAACAAGAAAGTGATTAAAAGTGTTTTTATCAAGATTACTTGAATCAAAATCTTAGTTAAATTTAGTTTAATGTTTTTAACATTTAAAAGTAAAGATATTTACAAAAATGTTAAAGTATTTTTAACTTAGTAGTAGTTAGACATTTTGGCTGAAATGTGACTGTAAGAGCATTTTTTTCACGAAGTTTCATAATGGTAACAAAAATGCCCTACCGTAGCAACGAATTGCACTTTTGTTAATAGGAAGAAGAGGATATTTTTAACAAAATGTAACAATGCAGAGGAGTAAATGAAATGTGTAATTGAAAGCTATATTCTGCCGACTCGGGGACGAGACCGAAAATTTTAATTCCTTTTCATTAGACTTTTTTGCGCGGTATTTTTATACATTTTACCCACCGGTAAGTCCGTTATCAGGTCGCGTACTTCCAATAAGGTCCACCATCCAACTACACATTCTACTTATTTCAGAATTTGTCCAAATTAGTTTAATAGAGACAGAAAAATGTGACTCGATCGAACGATTAACCGCAGCGAACGCATTTTTCACATTATCGCGCTGATAGTAGGCAAATTTCCGTTAACTGAAAATTATTTGACCCCTGACTTACTTTTATATGAATATTATTTTTGTGGTCGCTCGCGATTGGTATTTTCATTTAGCTATGGCGTGAAATTGCGTCGGGTAACTTGCCTTCACATGATTCCACGTTTTGCATTCAGATGAAGGATTAATCTGAATATTTTTGAAAGTATAAAAACGCTGAATAGAGGTTTTTAGATGATGTTCATTACGGTGATCGAATGCTCAATCAATGACTGCATAAAAACGGCTATAATTAATTTATTTCTTAATTAATTTGCTTTCTCGCCTTTTTATTGCATTCGTCGGTTCTTTTTATTTTATTGATCCCTATTTTCTCGCGCTATGTATGTGATATAATAAGATAATCTGCAAATATCCTCTCTGACCTATATTTGTAGTAAAAATATACATCTGTTTTATTTACGAAATACCAAACAAAGCTTAAATTTCGTCTAAAAATTGTCGGTGCTGACTTTTTTGAATTTTTAAACCCATGCATTTCAACAAATGCCCTTATAATCTTAACGAAGGTCACAATTTCAAAAAAGTATTATATGTCATAAAATTCAGCCAATTGCGATTCGGTTAAGTTTATGCTGGCTATTATGGTCTGCGGGATTCGATTTTTCATGAATTTTCGACACCTTCAAGAGACAGGCTCAAGCGAGATTTGAAAGTTTATTTGAAAAGAATTCAATTACGATTTGAATTCCAAAACGATCGCACATGCGGTATTAAATTCAGAAAAATGCGCCCCGCATTTATCGTGTCCGTCTGCTGCTTTCCCGATTTTTTCATTTCTTTCCATTTTATAGGTATACGTGAAACCGAAACATTTGAATTGCAATGTTACTGACGCTGGTATGTCGTACGGTTTACAAGATTGACATTATTTTACAACGACATCGTAGCACCGATTAGTGAGGTATTTGAAAGCCGGAAAGCAAATCTACTGTTAACATACACGTGAACTTAATTCGTTCCAAGTTTTTAATATCAGGCGTATAAAACTAATTACGAACTATTTTCAGGTAATGTTCCCATTATAAGGTACAAGCAAAGGGTGTGTATTTTTGTCTTAGATACAGATCTTAATTCATCCTAAGGAATGATTACTTTAAAAACTTTTTGCATTTATATGATAATAGTCTAAAACTTACAATACCGGTTTGCACGCGTATGTCATTGCAGTGAAAATTAAATGAATGATATTCATGTACATCTCTTATGAATAAACAAAAAGTCCGCCGTTGTCTCGACTAATTTGTGACTTTTTTTAATCGACAGTATAAGAGTTAATGGTGAATTTATAATTGCTCAAAGCATTATAAGTTTAATTTTTATCTGGCTCGATTTTAATTACATTAAGCAAAACGGATTTTTCAATTTACACAACGTCTCATGTTTAATCGACGTAAATTAAAGTATCACGTGCACGTAATTCACACGCTATACTTGTGATTACAATTTTTTTCATTATTAGAGCTTTGGTGCAACTTTATGTATAAAGCGTTGGCGATTAATTTTTCATCAGTTGACATTGTTTCATCAGTTAAACAATGTCAATAGAAAATAAGTTAACAAAAAAGTAAAATTTTTTCCAGCAGGATCGTAATAGAGTGTTTCTAATGTTGATAAAAACAACACTATATATTTCTGTTCATTCTTTGAACAGAAATATATAGTGTTGAACAGAAATATATAGGTTGTATAAAAAATTCGATAAATTTTCAATAAATTTATTTTTCCTGAAGTTCACTAACCAGAATCAGAGATATTCTACATAAAAGTTTTGAAAAACAGTAGATTCACATATATAGTACACTGTGCATGTATTTTAATCAAATTTTGATATCAAATATCTCAGGATCCAGTGAATATTGATGATAATTTTTGCTGCTGAGTAAATAAGTTTAATTATTTACTCAATTTTTTTCAATTAAACATTATAGATATTTTATATTTTATAAATATTATAAACAAAATTTAAAATATATATATAATATGTCCTCAATTTTATACGCCATCAGGGCAACGACAGACGACCGTTCTAACGGCATATTCTTCTACTTTTTTCTTGAAAACATGCCTTCAATCGTCAGCGTCACATAATTGACAACTACAATCAAATCACACGAACCATAACCTCCTCGAAGCGATTCACATTTCAAACGCCTCAACAGCCGTTTGACCGCGTCAACATTCTTGCGCAGTACCTCATCGGATTGACTGCTCGACGAAATTCTTACTCACTTTTCCGCAAAGCATTGTTTTGTTTATTCCGCAACACCTTGCCATTTGCCCAGCGATAAGAAAAATAATTCTCTTCGGCCGAATGCAACGCATATTTAATACTACTTTCAGCAGACGCCTTGTTTGAATTTCAACGCGGTTGTTCCGCGCGACATTAATTATTTATGAAACCCAATTGTTACAGATAGCGATTCCAGAAAAATCTTTCGGCCGTACGGGAGGAAGCGACTTTCGTATTTGCAGTCGACATTTTTTTGCGCCGCGCCTTTTTAGTTTCCCGTTTCGGCAATAATTCATAACCCATTTATAAATTTAACTCGCTTGAGTGTGCGCGCACAAAAACTCACGCTGCAATTAAACGAGTAACGTGTACACCGCGATAATTTATATATCACGCATATCTTTCGCAAGTCCGGCAAAAAAGTTTATGTGCTCGCAACGTAATCGCGGAATGCGCAATGCCGCATAAAATATTATCAAAACAAGCGTATTGTGCTAATCGGGCTAACGAAATTACGGCGACTTTCAATTGCGTCGATTGTATTTCCACCTTAAATCATCTTTAATGAAGTTTTGCAAGACGAATGGCTTTTGCGAGGAACGCGGAGGGTAATTGCGCGAAGCTTAAAAACGAATGGTTTTTGTTGCGGGTTTTAGGAGATAGCCCGAATTATGTTACGCATTTTTAATCGATAGCAGTTTGTTTCTATTCCACGTTTTTATTGCCAGGTTGCCACGTGCCATCCGAGCGGATGGGAGAATGATGTAAAAAGACTCACATTTCCGACGGCAATGGATGCACAGCGGAAACATAAAACCGAGAAAAAGGTTTCGGATACATCCTACCAAAAACATTTGATACGTAACTACGAACAATTAGATAGAGGACACTCCTTTTAGTATCCATTGTTCCGATGAGACATTTCAAATTTTCGAGAGTAAATAGCTTTTAAGGTGTCGATTTTTCAGAATAAAATGTCTTGGTCAAAGTTGACAGAATGAAACGGAGTTTTACTGTTATTAATTGGTTTTGAGATTTTGGCTCGACGTAAAAAAAGAAGTATGCATTTGAGAAATTCGGAACTATGGCCTGACAGTTTTCGAACGTTCAGTGTCGAATTATTGTCATTCCAAAGAAATTTTAGCAGACAAAGAGTTTTGAACTCGTGACCTAGTTGACTCCTGGAGTTGACATTGTATTTCGGTATTGCTACGGAACTATTTAATCAACAATTGACATTGGAATACGCCGGGAGAATGTGTGCAGAATGTACCTTAGAGACAAAATGAAACAATGTTAACCATCGATAAAAAATTGTTCTAAACTTTTCAAACGCACCAAGTTTCGCTGTATAGAGTTACATAAATGCAATAAATGACATACGTTGTAATTTACAAATTGGAGTAGGTTTTCGTTTTGGACCAATTTGCGCTGCACAAACGAGAATTTTCAAATTGCAAACTGTGAAATTAATATTGTAATTATATATGAGCTGGAGAGAAACTTTATACCGACAAGTGTAACTGTATAATTTTAATAATTGTTGGAACTGATATCTTTTCAAATTCCATGATTTTTTAAAATAAATTTCAGTTGTTTATACGGAGAAAAAGTATACGAAAATGCAACCCCTGAAAAATTTGTAAATAAAAATTGTGAATAAATAACAGATTTATGCGACTTCATATGTATATATGTTAGAGTTGATCATATTTTTATCCAAATTTTTCACATACCGTATTTGACATTTTATTATGACATTTTATTATTACTTACATATAGTCTTCTTTTTCTATACTTTATTATTTGAAAATTGAGCACCTTTTTTGTCCGTGTTCTTTTTATTTTAAAATGTAAAATAATATCATAAAACTAAATATTGAATATTTTATAATGCCTCTATAAGCCCATATTTTCGTAAAAATGTCAGTCTACCGAATTATCCTAAACCACGGAATGCTTAAAAAATGTCATACCGAGAAAAATGCTTTCACGTTTTTCCTTCGTTTTAGCCACAAAACATTGAATTTTTCAAACTCACCACTAATCAGCGATGCTAGAACTATAACGGAAACCTTCCTCTTCTTTATAAAAGGCATTCTGCAGCGTTTTCTACCTCAAAGGTAGAAAACCCCCTTAAAACAGCAATGTGATAATGAGCACAGTTGTACGATGGGGAAATGATTTAAAGTAACGAGAATAGAGATTTTTTCAAGAAAATATAAACGAAGGAAAATTTATTTTAAACTAAACGAAAATAAGAAAATCTATTCCACCGCTTGTAAAAATGATTTATCTACATATTTCAACTTCAAAATGTCCAGTATCAGTGTTATAAGAACAATTTTGTAACCACGCTGAGAAACATGTCTGTTATTAATCGATAGAATTAATATTATATACATTAACTTCTTGAATAAACTAAAATATATATTTAATGTAAAGAAAGATGCTATGATTGATTTAGTGTATTCATATTCTACAGATTAAGAATTGTTTCATTTATATTATTTTACAATTTTCAAATAAATAGATTTTTTAATGTGGTTAGTCAGTGAGGTTAGCTACGTGATAGCATTTACAAGTATTGCACGTTTTCTAAGTTTTCTTGTTACATTTCAGATTTTTTGTTTCGTAAAATGCAATACGTGTTACCTTATATACTATGCTGTATAACAAACTTCAAGTATCTAAATACGTGCCACAGCAATATTGCTTTTCGTAAAAGATTTGAATGTCTTAATATATCAATCTTCTTGCTCATTTCCTTATAAGTACAGCTGATAATTGGATATTGCAAGTATATCATCAAAATGGCGTACAGTACAGCAATATTACCCAGAAAAAGACTTACAATAATATTTCTCTCACTGAAAATGCATTTCACAAAATATACCGTTTCATATAAAATAATGTATAACTAAGCAAAAAGATCGTTAAACAAAAACAAATTTACTTTGCTGAAAACAAAATTTTTCACATTAACAATCGCTTCAATACTTTGAAATCACTTTAACGAACCTCACAAAATAGCTCACAACTACTCACTCCTGTTAATAACTGAACTTCAATCATATCAACAAAAATCAGAAATTTAATATAGCATATAAACTTTTAAAGTAATTTTGTTCAGTTAATCGACACCTGCCGACCTAACACAATAACGTTGTTACTTTTACGGCATAAACTGCGTCATAATTCCCTCTCGAAATAAATACCTTCCCAACTCGACCCTCACTTTAAAACTCGAACGCATAAAAATTTAAAAACGTTTTTCATTAAAAATTCACCATCTCCCTCCTCGAACCCTTCAAGAAATTTCGAAAGTAATCAGAATAAAATTCATCCCAGTTGCAGCTCCCTCCAACTGAATGGTCGAACCTCAATCCAATCCCCCTAATGACTTCATCAAACCCACGCTTTACGGTAAACAATAAAAAGTGTAGCTGCACTAGTAAAAACGTGTCATCCAATCACAGCTTACGTCGCGTAAAAATAATTATAGACAATCTGATCTTCCGATTTATTGCCACGCGCAAAATTTCAGTCACGCGTAACCCCCTTCTAGCACTGTGACATTGTATGCCAATAGTGTGGCCAGAAAATATTTTATCGTACGAGTTCTGCATACAAAATCGTCGCGCTTATTCGCGAACGATATTAATGTCAGCGTGTCGTTACCGTGTTCCATATTAAAGTGCACTTTAAAAAGTTCGGTTTGCTATTAAAATATCCCCGGGCGAATTAGACTTGATAAATGATTGCGGCGAATTAAAAAACGCGCGCGCTTCCGGCGCTGCAGTCTTAAAACTGCGATCGACACGGGCGATGCACACAATCGTGTCAAAGCTCGACGCGAACGTGTTATTTTGATTTCATTTGATTGATTGTACGCCGAAATTCCGGCAAAAGGCGAATCGTGCTTATTGACTTAAAATGTGGCAATTGATTGGGGCCTTTCATAATTGATAGCGGCGTTATTGCGATATTTAATTAAAATTGTGCACGTGATAATTTATAGAGAATTAATGCGCGATTATTAATTAATGCCTAAATATGGCGACGGCCGAAATTTCGCAGCTTTATTATGCAATTGAATTTTAATGAACAACGTAAAATACAGCGCGCCTGGCTGAAGTGAAGTGCAGTCAGTTTGCTCGGGCCTGTCCGCTTTAAGCGAGTGATTGCTATATTTTTAGGCGTTTTGACTTATATTTCGGATTATCTTCGGACTCTCTGCGCCGCGAAACGCAAACCTCAAACCGCTTGAACTGATTTAAAAAGGAAATCTTTTTCACTCGGCCAGATATACAAGAACCCTTCGAATTATGATTATACATTTTTCCACTTTGGAAGTTTCTTGCGCGCAAACGAAAGAATAAGAATTTACGATTGCGGAGTTTGGGAATTAAGCCGCGAAATAATTCATGAAGTTCACACTGGCGACGGCGTCGATGGCAGTTTGTTGTGAATTAGTTTTTAATTTCCCTCGGTTTTCGTTTCAAATGAAACGTTTCGCTTTACAATCGGGCGCAAATTCGAAACATTCATTCCGCATTGAAAGCGAATAAGCCTCTATAATTTGAAAACGCATTCAGACCGCCGAGGCAATGAAACGTCTAATTAAATTGATTTAGAAATCCGAATCTGTGGCATCGTGTAGAGTGAAATGTAATTTAATTTGAAGACACGTTTGTTGTAAATGACTGACATTTTTTTCGTAATACCGTAATTTAGGTAAGCAACTGAGGTTCTCTCTGGTGAACGAATCCCTGTATTTATACTTGCACCGTTTTAAGGAGGTTTCTGGAGGGAAGCTATTTTGATAAAGAAAATGCTCGCGTTTGATGGAGCGGGCTTATGATTTTATTGTCCACGACGAATTTGTTCATTTCTGATAACGAATTTAATCAATTGAGGAATTAATTAATTTATGGCTTTATCGACAAAGCGAAGCACGCTTTAGCTGCTTAATTTATAAAACTTAACAAGAATTGTTGCATGGTCCAATGGGCGGGGCTAAAATGAAAAATAATACGATGTTGAAGTCGCGTTCAATGGTTGTTTCTGAAATGAAGAAGCCTTATTTTTAATTAGCGCTTGTCGCTGGAAAGACGAACAACACGATACTGCTGATACAAGATATTTAATTATATTATTGCGGAATCCTAGGTGAAGGAGCAAAAAAATATTTTACTTTTCGGCAGCGTTCTTTTATGATGGAACTTCGCCTTTTAGTGGAAAATTTATTCAAATTGAGTTGTAGAATTTAAAAATAGAAGATCCACTTTCCCGACTTTTATTTTTTTCAAGTTTGCAAAATGTCAGGGTAAGTTAGGAACGTTTTTGCGTGGTGAGTAATTTTAGAACGTAAACTTGAGTATTTTTTTCTTGAATTACTAAAGAAAGGTAATTGCAACAATGTCAATTAGTGTATAAAGCATTATGGTATTCAGCGGAGATTTTGATTCTGTGCCGATTTTAGGAATAAATGAAATTTTAAAGTATGCGTTGAATAAAAAATTATAAAGCAGCTGCATTAAAAATTTCAAAACATTTTTTGTTCAAAAGTGTAAAGCATGCATGTTAAAGAAAAATAAATTATTTATACGATGTCATAAAAAGTATGAAAATCTGGAATTAATGGATAAAAAGAAGAAACGCTGAACTTGACAAATGTGATAAAATGTATATAGATACTTATTCTCATGTTTTGTGTAACATTTCGTGACTTATTATATTTATTCCTCAGTTATTTTAAACGCGGGAAGAAAAAATGCTATTGATTTAAAAGCAAACTTGTAATAGAATCATTTATATACAGATTTTATAAAGATTCCCTTCGCCGCAGATATAGGCAACCATCCCAACAAAGTTATCTTAAGATTAGAACCGTCGATAACACAGGAATTGACAAATGATATTCATTGCACCGATCGTTTTACCACCGATCTTTGCTTCTAATACAGGGTGGCCACTTATCTTCAACAAAAAATTTCTCTGACTTTTGCAGGTATTCCAGAGATATTTATCAGTTTTTTCCCTGACTTTTTTCTAACAATATTTGAATTCATCTAATTACATTTTATCAACAAAACAGCAAATGTATCATATACATTTTTAAATCCCCTTTGAAATGATATTCCTGAACATATGCCCTGATTTTTTGACTTCCCTGACTTTTCTAGGTATTCAAGAAATTGGATTCTAAAACTGCTAATACAAATTTCAAATTTTAACAAAACTCTCCCAAATATATTTTACACTATCAAAACAATCTTTCAAAATCGTTACCTCCACTTAAACTTTCCTTCGGTCTCTAAATAAAACCTCGATCTAAAATAAAATATCCCACCCCCATCAAATTTTTCAAAAACCCCGATCCCTAAAATCCGCCTAAAAATATGCAGATATACTCCAATCATCGGCCGCGTAAACAATTCGCAGACGAACATTAATCCCTGCATTTCGCCAGAATGTATAATTAAGGTAGTTCCATTATTAATTAAAATAATAAGAATTCGTTGAAACTTTAAATCTGATTTATTGTCAGAATACTATTTGATTTGGCAAATTCTCAAGCATTTCGACTACATATAAGTTGAGATATTTGATGCTAAAATTGTTGAAAAATGATAGTGCCGAAATACATATCAATATATATATATATATATATATATTGATATGTGTTTTAATGAAACTTTAAAGTTAGGTTCTTGAAATATTATTATTTAATTTTTCAAAATTTCAAGCAATTCCACTACGCAGAAATCCAGAAATTCCAACTTCAAAGTTTTATAAAATTCTTATTTTTTGTTTTCTCATTAAACAATGAACAACTATTAAAATGTTGTTTATAACAACTGCAAAACGATTTCACAGAATTCAATGTGAACAGAAAAATGTAAATTAATTATATAAGCCCTAACAAACACACCTCTAAAACACGTAGATTCGACGTGGAATCTACGTCGAATCTACGCCCGTGTTGCGAGTTCCTACAAATTTCTAAACGAAAC